>VMBQ01002372.1:31740-109613 GCA_007657795.1 Dreissena rostriformis
AGCCATATTGTTTTTTTAATTAATGTTATGTTTTCCTTGTGTAAAAACCCACCTAGAATGATGAAATTGAAATTCAATTGGAATTATAACGCGTTTTACTACACTTTGTGACTTTTCTAACGCAACACTTTTCAAACTTAAATATCTCAGTTATAAGTAAATATTTTTATTTAAAATTGTACATCTGATCATTTGACTATATTATGTGCAATCTAACGATAAAATCATTCATCCGTGACGATCGGACGCTTTGGCAAGTGGGACAGGTAGCCTGCACAATGCAAATTGCGCGGTTGAGCTCCTGAATATTCATACGAGCTATATTGTTTTTTAAATAAATTTTATGTTTTCCTGGTTTAAGAACCCACCTAAAATAATGAAATTGAAATAAAATTAGAATTATCTCGTGTTTCACCATTTTCACGTGCAAAAAGATGAAACCACACCTACACCACGTGCAAAACTGTCCGATCGCCACGGATGAATGATTTTATCGTGATCTTGCACGGAATATAGTCAAATGATCACATGTGAAATTTTAAATAAAATTTCTAAACCCATTTCTGAGATATTCAAGTTTGAAAAGTGATGCGTTAGAAAAGTCTCCAAGTGTACATGTACATGTTTATTTTAACTGATCATGCTTTTTGTAATTGTTTTACAGGTTGTCCGTATGGTCATCTTTATTTCATAGGAGACGTACGTATATGTACTGTACTGTTCAATTGTAATGCGTGTGTATATAATACAATCACATCCTGACGCTACACATAATTATACTATGCATAACTATGAGTTACACATGCGTGCATGATCAATAATGTTTTTAGTGTGGTAGGCCTTGGACTGTTGCGAGATGTCTTGATTGTGGGTCGGGCATCGGTGGGACTGCAAATCAGGCACTACCAGAAAATGTTGTTAACACAAGGTATGTGTGTGACATGAATTGTTCATCCGACAATGTGCGTGCAAAAAATACGTTTAACTAGTTTCATTTAAACATTTATCTATTTACTAACATAAGCTGTTTGATTATAAATTGGGTTATAAGTTTTCGCCTTTAGTAGCAAATTGCGCTTTGCAGAATAGTGATGCAAAACAGTTATTGAAATATATCTTTATTAATATGTAATTTAGAGATGATTCAACGCAGATAGGCCACATACTGGGTCGAGTCATCCAAGGTGGAGTTATCACACCTGAACGGGACCTGTCTCCTACCTTTTGTACAGCCACGAGACTCTTCCTCCACATGGCCATGTATCTGGGTCCTGTTCAACAAGTTAGTATTTATGTACGATTGCCTTTCATTTGCAGAGTTTATTAAACAAAGCCTGTTGAATTTGAATTATTCACTCCTTAGTGTAGGAGTGACGAACTCAGTGCTTTTCCAAGTTGTCACAGAGCAAGGAATGACAAGTGAATGTTCATGACCACGCCTTATAGATTTAATTTATTTAAATAGTAGGGTATTGTTGCTCATGTAACCCTAATATAACAAACCATGTTATACATATATTTAATTATATGGGGATCATATATACGGGTGAATGTTTTACAGGTCAATACGGTTATAACGCCTGATCTTGAAGAAAATCACGTACCCGACTTCTTGTTGGATCACATCAAAAATAACATAAACGATTTACAACGAGCTCTAGGACGAAGTGGAGATGATGTCCTTCTACTCATGCACCTAGCGATAAACATTATGATGAGGAAGAAAGGTACTATGTGTCAATCGAGGATACCAATTTATTGTCTGTGTGTTAAGTGTAACGTCTTCGCCGTGTCTCTCTAGTTCTGTTGGTTGAGCACTGGTCTGTCATTTCTTGGATTTACAGTTAGAATCCGAGCTTTGACACCTAACTTATTTGGGTAATTGTTATGAACTGTTTTTTTTACCATCCATGTGGCGCAGTAGGGCCTTATCAGTTACTTGCTAAAGTAGTTGTGGAATTAATTTCACTGAAGTGAATAGACAAGCTTAGCTTAACAAAGAAACTCAGTTTGAGTTGCAACCATGATACGGATTTGCAAATTGTTAAAGCGGTCAAACAGTAAACAAAGAAACAAACAAAAATTTGTACTGGATCATCAGACAATAAATAGTTATATCAGAATCAAAACCCACGACCTATATTCAAAGAATTTAATTAGCCATCCTTACTCAATAAAATTACACTTCACCTAAAAATATTCTTCTTCGAATGAAGTTTGTGAAGCAACGATCAATTGAGCGGAATACAATTAATATTACACAAGTCAACGGGTATTGGTTAATATGAAAAACTGAGCACCGCCTGCATTGTACCTGTTTTTGAAACGCGCCGTCTCATTGATTCCTTTTCCCTGCATTCACTGGACACGTACACTAATGAGATGTCGCATCAATTATTCCTGACTACGAGTTTTGCTGGCCTACTCGCCACCGATCAATCAATAAGCATAGCGTATTTGAGTTCCCGTGGGTTCTCACGATATCGTTGTATTAGTTCAAACAAAAACATTATATGAAAATAATGCCCTTAGTTCCTAGTTTCGAATCCGGCTTCGTTGACAGCCCATTTAGTATAATGAATCACATCGTGTGCCAGTTATGAATGAAATACACATCCCAATATAATCTTACTGAATTTTGTCGATATTTAACTACCACATAATGTACACACATCTTAACTGATATTAAATTGTTTCCAGAAAAATAAATTGTTAAAGAGTTCATTTTTATACAATAACATTCTGTTTTTTATTTGATGTAAGTGTTTAAAGTGCCAATTATGTTTTCGTTTATCTAGAAACAAGGGTGTCACAATCAGTAGCCAGATTGTCCTCGAAAGCTGATCGAAAAGCATGGGAAGCTGAGTTTTCTGCCCAAATTTTACACGACGTTCTTATGGTATCTTGGTTTGTTTAGATTTATTTTACGCTGTTATGTTTGTGTATACCGACATTTGCATGTTGTATTTATCAAGACTTATTATTAATTCATTAACCGTTTTTTTTGTTACAAAATTCAAACATTTGTTGTAATTCTTTACAGAATGTGGATGTTTTGCTAAGAAACTGGAATAATCGTCTTGCAACTGACAAAAGATTGGGTGAGTATTACTATGGACGTAAAATTACGAAACACCATAAACATATTATTGTGGATTAATGTTGACGAATCACTAAATACGTATTTTTAGTTGAAACCTGCACATAATATGAATTTGAACGAACCATATATTCTGGGAAACATGATTTTCAAATTTCCCTTATATTGCGCTTTTCAAATTATTTTATAATATGAATTAATTGCACCTTCAATTAAAAGTTCACAATATGTTATTGGATATTTTAATAACATACATGCATTTTGGCCAAAAATATATCTATTGATAGGAGCTGATCCGTTGATGTGCCTCATATACGAAACCGATACTAGTCAGGACATCGAGGACGCCAAACAGCTGGTGAACATTCCAAGGATGTGGAGATTCCGAACACCAATCACTATTGAGCACATGTGCCAGGACCTCGAGTCAAAGGGTCAAGATGGGACCAAGCCACCTCTTGTCCTTCAGCGCTTTATGAACGAGGTACAGTTTATTTAGTAGTATCATATCCATTTGAGAAGGATAGAACATATTGCATTGGAGGGCAGTGATGTCACATCAGAGTCAAGGCGTGACACCGCCAAGCGAGAAAGCAAAATTTGCCATACTCAGATACATGCTAATGAAATGTATATTATTCTTGAGCAAACATGCGGATATTAAATTTACAAACCAATTGTAAGTGCATACTGTATTGGTAATCCAAAGAGTTATATTTATATAGAATAGTTAGGACCAGACGATCATTAGCTAAAAAAGATTTATTGGAACATTTTATATTATTCAGTCACAGAGGTATACGAAAAAAATATAGTGAAAGGTCTTTACATAATAAAATTATGCTTTGATGATAATGTGGGATAATATGCAATTTACATTACAACATTAAACAATGTATTTTAATTATAGTTATATCTCTTTCAGTTTGCATTACCTTGTTATGTTTCTTCCAGATTTTCCACGAAGTTGACAATTCTCGTAATTCAATAGGTTATGGTGGGTGGAAGGTCATGCAACGTCGAATTGTTTAATAATAAGGCTTGATGAAACTTTGAATAGCATCAAGACTTATTATTGACCAATTTGACGTCGCAATTCTTATACAATTTAATCAAACAACAACCAGTAAATTCTGTGAATGGTTTATACATTAAAACGAGCATCGAACAAGGCTAAATCTATAAAAAAAATGAACCATTTCTTTGGTAGGACTTCCTGCTTCAGGCCCTCAGATATATGCCAAATATTCTCCGTCTTCAACGAGCTCTACTCCAGAAATACCAGAAGCAACTCGACAAAACTGAAGCAAATCAAATCAAAGTGAAAGATTTGAAGAAAAGTTGGTACTTGTTTAATAATTGCTCAATACAATTGTCTCATACAATACACACATTTTAAAAGTGTTTTAATTAAAGTTTGATTCTGTAGTGGTGCTTGATGAATAATTTGATAATACATGATTATAAACATGAGCACAATGCATCGTTTACTTTTCTATTTCCCTTAATCTTTAATATAATGTTCATTCTCAAGAATTTAAAGCATGGGGTGCTGATAATAATTTATGAAGTAATTTAATTAAATTTCTAGCTTTAAAAATAACGTCAAGTTATCATGCGTTTTAATATAAGTGAAACTAAGTTTAAAAGTACATGAGGACAATTTATTTATAACATATACATTGTTAATCCACTCAACAGAGCGCTCAGTTGGTCATGAAACTGAACGATGGATAAATGATTTCGCGTGTGCATGGGATATCACAAGGAAGACCCTGGAACAATATGGTATTAAGTTTTATGTTTACAGTGTTCTAATATGTACCTGTTTTCTATTAAGACCAATGATATAAAATTATCTTCTTACGACTTTCATTTCATTTGAAACGCCGGTTTCGTTATGAAAGGAATTTCGTTTATGATCGTTAAAAAAAATAAATTCTGCGACGAGTTTTGGTTGAATTATGGTCCGTTGTCTATGTTTACGTCCTGAAGCTTGTTTTTCAACTTTTCTTTAACTTTTCGGTAGATATCTCAAACTTTTTCAGTTGTATGACCTTAATATTAAGATGATCAAAGAGGGACAATGCTGGTTGCACCTAGTTTTGGCAGAGTAATTGCCCCTGTCTATTTTTCCACTTAATAATATAATCATAGTCCCAGAATTGCGTGTTTTTAATCCTCTTTAGGTACTGTTTGAATCTCGCTCAATCTTTCACAGTTAAATGACCTTAATGAGTAGATGATTAAAGACGAAGGGACTTTTGACTGCGACCAGTTATAACGGAATAATGACTCCTTGTATTTTTGACTTGTGTATAATATTTCGTGGACTTGTCTGTTTTGTTTCCCCAATTGTATTATGGGGGCATCAGTGTCCGTGACACATTTCTAATTTTGTATGAATCGATTTTGAAGCCCCGTTATTGACATGTATGCGGCATAAACAAACAAATAGTCAAAAATAAAGTTCATGATATATCGATATTTGCATATTGTGTCATCTCTTTAGCGTTGATGAAGTAGAAGTTGTTAATGTTGGTTATTTCAAAATTTCGATTATAAAATCCCTTTTCGATAATGTAGGAAACAAGTTCAGTGATGTGTATTCATTTAAATCTTTTAGGTTGCCGTACTGAGTTTGGACGTATGTATGTGCCGAAGGAGTTTTGCCACCAAACCATACATGATGCGACACCACTGGCAGTTTTCCTTCCGTCAACCAGCGGCCCCGGGCTTTGTTCTTATGCCATGCTGGATTTTCTCTTCCGGAAACAGAACGAATTCTTAGATTGCTACATTAGGGAATCTGGAAGGTAATACGTGTGAAATCGTTTAGCTCACCTGATTTCCATTGTCAACATATGAATTGTCAACACTTTTAAAACCAAACGAAATGCGAAATTATGATGAAACATTGTACCACTATTTGTTCCAATGATATGGCAGCCAGATTCAAACTGGGTCATGTGGGGTCAAAAGCATGGTCACTTGGAGAAACTGAATAAAATGAAAAGCTTGTTAACGCTTAAGAAATCATGTTTGAACTATTTACTAACACTTGGTTTAAACATTGCCTCAATAATATCACGACTGATTTCGGAAATGGTTTCGCTCTGCTGACTTGGTCAGACATATGTTCCAACGATGTCTTATACATGTTCATAGGTGTTATCTAGTACAAGATCAGTTGGTGAAATAGAAGAAAAAACCTACGAAACTTGAAACTTGCACTAAAATTGTCCTTACTATATCGCGTTCTAAAATGGTTTCACTCTGTTGAAAACATGGCCATCAAGTTTGGGGCAAATTGTTTCAAATATTACTATGCACACCGTGTGAAGACAAATAAATTGCCCAGAAAAGGTCTTCTTTTGATTAATCGGACGAGTTTGAAAATGGCTCTACTCAAATTAAAAACCAGGCCCATTGAAAAGGCTGTTATGTTTTGTGTTATGTACATAGTTCAAACTATTGCAAATTCACGAGCATTTAAGGGGCCCTAATGTTTATCCATTCATCATGACAGTTGCCATAAAATCGTATTGCGAATTTGTTTGCCAGCGGATTATTTGAGGTTCTAAACAATGTTACTAGATGCAATCAATTCAAGTGGTTAAGCACACTTCAATGATTACATTGTGAAACAGCTACCTTGGACCGACATGGATCTTTTGGACATTCATCATACTCTGCATGATTTTGTTTGATTGCGGATTCGTTTTTTTATGAATATTCTGTATTAGTTGACGGTCTTTATAACAACAAAACTAATTTCTGATGTATTTAAACAGGAAAGACATGAAACCTCCTGTCATCAAACCAATGGCCGTTACCTCAGCTCATCTGATCAGTTACACCCATGAGCACGACCTTATGCTCCTGGTGTTGGCCAACTGTCATTACTCATTTGAGATGGGTGTTGGGACCAAGATTGAGTACGACTTTGTTGGCATGGAGAGGCAGTTAATAGACAGGCTTCTCTACTCCAAGTCAATTATAGAATTAGGCCGTTTTATGGAGGTAAACGTCATATATGTTTTACTGCACAATTCCACATTGTGTCTTTTGTTTTGGCATAAGGAAGATCTACATCGTGTTGTTAATATAAATAAAATATATTAAGAATATAAGTTTAAAAAGAGTCTTTCTATTAAGCATTATCACAATTAAAATGTATAAAGTCAGCATCCATTCATACGAATAAGCATTAAACGACTCACTATGATGTAATCCATAAATTATGACTTTACATAATAATGTTTGCGCATCCTTTTTAAGAATACTGACAAAACAACAATAATGAAAGAATGGTTTAATTGGAGTTCCGCTTCACATTATTGCATATTTATTATGAAAGCCACGGTGAATAAAAGACTAGGGACAGTTACGGTTTGATTTCGTATGAACATAATTGCATGTCGTGTAGCATATATCTTCACAAGTAGCTGGCATTTGTGCTACAGATCGATCAGATGATCTACAGGACTGAGGTTACGAATCAGACAGTGTTAATGAAGCTTGCAGAGAGGATTCCACAGGTTATATTGAACTTGTGTATTTTGTTACTTACTTCTGAATTGCTTTGTATTGCTTTCATCAAAGGTCAATTAACATTGTATGCATGTCAATTTAACATTTAAATTTATATTATGTTATAATTTAAATATATACAATAAATTTTCTATTTCGTCAATTCATTAATTAGTAATACCCCAATAAAGAATAAATGGGGTTATACTGGAATAACAATGGACGTACAACATTCAAACTTGCAGGCATTGTTCCATATGATCTGAAGTTGTGCGTGTGCAATTTGTATCGTCCTACGTAAAGAATTTGCACACGTTATGCCCCGTTTTTGACTTATAATTTCTGTAGCCTAATCAGTGATGCTAAGGACTTTATAAGCAAGTGCAAATATCTATGTAACAAAAACATTCAGACTTGTTATACCTGGTAATAAAGTGGTATGTAGAATCGTCTCTTTAGTTTCATCAAATCATGAGCCTAGGGCCATAACTTGCCTCACCCAAGGGGTCAAACTGTTTTTTTTTATAAACTGGTACAGAAATAACTGAAAAAAACATTCTTATGAGAGCACAATGCGTAAAGGTTTAACATTTGGTATGTTACATGGTATTGTGGTGCTCTACAAAAACGTACAAAATGCCCCAAGGGTACAAACTGGCCGCGACCCACAGACCAGTTTCTTATTGCAACATTTCTCCATATATCTACATGCAGCGTCGGGGAAGGGGGTATTTTTCATATAATTTGTATTGTTACTTGTTGAACCGATTAACTTTATCTTATAAATTGCCAATACCTATTGTAGAGTCATCTGAATGGAGCAGTGAGAATGCAGATATGTGAAGAATTGCCACGACTGCCTGATGTGTGCCGATCACTCGATAACCTGGATATTGCGATCAGCTTTCTGAAAACAACTGGCGGAAATCCCATAGCACAGCTGATCACATTAATGGTTGAAACTCTTCAGATTGAAAATGCGCTTTTAAGTCAAAAGGTAAAATTTCAACATATTTTATTTGAGAGAACAAAATGTGTCTGATTAATCATAACAGATGTAACAATTAATGACCATGCCCACATGTTATGCACTTANCTTTAAAATAAAGGAATGGGTAATAATGTATAGTTGTTTCATTGTTTTTGATCTTGGTTAACACATATTCAGATGTGGCAATGTCTAAAGTTTCTCATTGTCTACCTTAAAGGCACGACATTGCTGTGAGCTGCAGCATGCAAGAGCGTTGTGGCTTTTGTTGTCATTCCAGAAATCCAAATTGCTGATAGACTATCGACAGAGCACAGAGGTAAGTTATTGAACGAGATAAACTTTTGCTAGTGGTGTATATGTCAATGGTACCTTCAAATCATTCAAACACTTAAGCTAGGGCTTACTGTTTTCGCTTGCAATAAGTGTTATCACTTAATTTTTCAATTATATCAGCTTAATTTGTGAATCATAGTGTAACTTCAACGTCCAAGTGAATAATTAGTATTTAAAATGTAACTGAGTTTCATTGTCTCGATCACTTTGACTATTAAACTGAAACTAAGTTTCATTGTCTCCGTGCATTTGATAAAATCTATGATGAGCAATTACATTTAGGAGGTGTTTGAAACTCTACAATATGACATGTACGAAGATATGGACGCTGAATTTGTAGTCGGCTTCATAGAATACATTAACAACCTTAGTGTTAATGAACTTGCGAACATCTTGGAAGTCATGCATGAATTCCTTCTACTCAGTGTTTCTATCCGCCAAAACGCCGACGAAGAGGACTTTATGGATACCACCAGATATATGTACGTACCAAAACACACACTCTACAAATACAGCTTATTTGAGGGCTTGATTATATTTATGAACAACCCCCGCTTCGAAGTGGGGTTTTATTAATTTGCACCAAATAGTCGGTCGGTTGGGTATAGGTCGGGTTTTCAGTCCACAGATCTTAGCGTTCCTAATCAATGTCTGGAGAATGCTAAGATATATTTCATCAATAAAATGGAATGATGGAAATAAAGGAGGACACATTATCTCAGATATCTGCATGATACCTACAGAACGCTATGATCTTCCATTATGCAAATTGTTGGGATGATTACGTTGGAGGAAAGACATCCATTAAGGTCAACATGAAAAAGGGTTAGGTAACAGGGGAATGCAATATTAAACCCTCTCTTGAAAATAACACATATTTACGCCTTTGCAGCAAGTCGGCGGCATACTCGTTTTACGAACGACTATTGATACACCTAATGGTGGTGTAACATACACCAATTCTGTACTTTTGGGGTTTCGCCGAATACAAATGTTTGATATTCATAATGTTTGCCAGCATTTGCAGATCGTGTAAATGTACACTTTTATAATATAAAGAAGTGAACTCCAGAAGCTGCAGCAGTATTGCAGTTTTAGCATACACACCTTTGTGGTCCTTTATTTATGGCAAGGAATATATAAAACAAATCAGACGTTGGTGGTTAGAAATAATTTATAGAAGAAAACATACAATATGGTCTTGTTTGCTTTTTTTTATTTTCAAAAATATTATGTGGTAATGTTTGGCATTTTTGAAATTGAAATTGAGCAAGCATTTTACAAAAAGATGCAGAGAAGTTAAAAATATTGGAAAACAACGGGTCCGTGATTATAAATGGAATAACACGTTATCATTGCAGATTTATTGATGGCTTGCGTGCGTATGCTGAACAGAGTGAACCTGCTTTGACTCTAGAGGCTGCATCATTGGAGAATTTCCCGAATTACATCTTGTACAAACATGGAGCAAAGGCCTGGGTATTGGCTTATACAACCTTGACCAATAAAATAGGGAACCGGAGGCGGTACTGAATACACATCTTTTGAGAATGACTACATAAAATACGGATTGCATATTTCATTATGAAAATTACTCGAACTAATGTTGTTCTGGCGATTAGATAATGTGCTAGGAAAATATAGCGTGTATTTTACTTATGTGGTGTGTTTTGATTCTTCTGTTTGTGCATTCTATTTTGTTAATATATGTAGGTGTTCTCTTTTACCTCAATCTAGTTTTGAAGTTGTAGAAAGGTTAGATTGTAAAACTTTATCGGATATGTTTTATCTTATTGTAAGGGTAATAAGAAACTTTTTTCTATGTTCGACAATGTGTGTTCCATTTTCTTTACCCTGTCCTGTTCCGGTAGGATTTCTGGATATCATCTACATGTATTTTCCATTTAATGATTTTCCATTTAATAAATGTTCAAATTTGATAATCGTTCCATATTAATTAAACATTGAATTGAATTGTATGTGAATTAATAATGAATGCGTTTCAGATATTTAGTAATATTATATATAAGCTTTAAAAACAATTAACATCGTGTTGACTGCGGGCAATATGATTTTTCAGTGATATACAAGTACTAATTATTATCGATAATAAGATAACATTTTAAACATTGTTGTATTGTAAAAGGTACACTATGTAAAAAATAATGTTTCTTTTTATTATTCGTTTTTCGTTATTTGTGTTTGCAGTACCACAAAAACGCACTGGAAAAATTAAAAAAAATATACGTTAAGGAGTTTCGTGTATTATTTAACTGTGTTTGATTTTGTTGTTCTAGCTTCTTACTTGTGGATATTTGAAGTTGTACTTTTCATAACATTGCAATGTTTATATGATGTGTTGTTTGTAGTTGAAGGATCTTTATTGGTGTATATTTGGAAAATGTAATGCATATACTGTTTTTATACTTAGAAACGCAAATTGTGTATAATGTGCATTATAGTTTCAACTCTTACATTTCTGGCATATGTTGCACTCATAAATGAATGTTTTTTGTTTCATAATGATTTCTCCCATTTAAGTAAAAATAGTAAAATGTTATTTTACATTATATTTTTAAAACAATTATTACATTAATTATTTCAATATGATTCATGTCTGCTTTAGCTGGTATCGTATCACGTTTGTTAACTGTTAACTAACTTTTGTTCTTTATTATGGTATGTATGTATTATTAGAAGCATATTTTTCCTTTCGTTCTGTATATTTTGCATAACTCTACTTAACAGAATCACGTAACAGCAGTGCTATGGCAAGTTTATTGCTGCGTACTACGGCTGCATGATTATTACATTTCAACATTAAATTTTGCTTATGTGTGTGCATAATATAACGCGATTGTTTCAGTCATGAATATTCATGTTCCATTCATGAAATTAATGTTTGTACCTGTTATACTTTGAATACTTAACTCGATTAAAATGCAATATTGCTTGTTAGACAAAATCGTTATAACCGTGAACCTTTAATGCATACTTGTCCGATGAATAGCATTTAATTGCAAATACCTTTCCCTATACATATGCAGCGATGCATAATAGAGACTATAGATATGATGTCATCCACGTCTATTCTATATTGTCATGTGTTTTACAGATGGGTTTTGAGCATATAACTAATTAATGAATTCCTGATTTCAGTTATGTGGATACAATGTATATAATGTATATCGATTAATTTGCATGTGAAATTATTTCTAATCTGAATCATTAAATGTCGATCATATTCCGCGATTTAATTTTGTTAATTCAAACGTTGTTATCTTTGCAAAGAATTGGGCGTTAGTTCGCTTTGTAGGTCCTAAGTGAAAAATCAGTCATATAATTGTAATGATTTTTCTGACTTGTTTGTTATATGCTACATCAAATATAATATTAAACACTTTGTCTATTATATGATATGCATATTTTCTTTATGTTTGAATGGAAACTGTGTGGTTATTCTTGGTGAATGATAACACTCGTGTTTGTGTTTAAATTTAATTTGTCATGATATGAATAATCAATAAACCAACCGCATGGGTGAATTTAATTGGGTTATTTTGTTTTTCTAGTTTTTTATTACGTAATTTGTCATTCTTTGATATGTTTATATTGTTATTGCGCAACAGTTGGTTATTTTCGCAATATAGCTTTATTAAAGTGCTCAATGTTTGCAATGATGACAAGTTTCGCACAAAGTCAATAATTACTTAAACAAACTGTATTTGAAAATACACGCGGGTTTAGCAAGACTTTTACCGGCAATAAAGTAATGGATTTCCAAATGATTGAAGGGATTGAAGAAATGTGCGAATGCTCTGTTGAGAGCGGCCTATACAAATGCAAGAGTTTGTATGGCCCACGAACTACATCCTCGTATGCTAAACATTTCTTCACACTCAGTACAAGACGTGCTACGTCTTTATACAAGTTACGTTTGTCAACAAATAGTGTTCAAAGATTTATGTGTGTGTGTTCACGTTTAGTTATGTTTTGTTATGTTTTGTTAAATATATTCATTATAGCTCGATTACTGCGACGAAACTATAGGCGTTTTAGATACTAATGAGTCCGTATCCTGGTTAGAATCAGTACTTAGTGTATTTAGAAAAGAATGTAAAAACGCCCCAAAAAGTGGGCAATGAACCCCGGACACACTCATCGTCAGGCGGTTATACCATATATATTACGCTTACGCGTCCGTAATGAACGAGTTTATTAGACTGTGTTAATGTATTGTTTGTGCAGATGCCAACGTCGTTTTAAGTTAATATTCGCGCTACGTTTGGTTCGTTTATGTTTCCGAGCTCAGCTGATCAGTGAAACAGTTTAGCAGATATATTCGGAAAAGTCTAATGATTTAAAGGTCAAATTTGATCTAAGACTGTATGCATTAATTATAGTATCGCATACATCCATCTACCATTATTACAAAAAGCAATATCCATTAACAATAAAACGACGTATTACTATAGTACATGATTTGATGGCAGATGTAATATCGTAATGGAAACCCGGTTTATATTTTGATCATACATAGTTCCAAGATTGTATCCTTTTAAAATGTATTCCATTTGCATTTAGCAAATCCAAGTAGGTGATAGAATATCGACAGAGCACTGAGGTGAATTAATGAACGAGCAGCACTTTTACAAACGGTATACATGTCAATGGTTTGTCGCAATACTATTGAAGGGTGCAGGATCAACTGGGTTTTCAGGGGTTTACACACGGGCCGGAAGGAATGTAAATTCATCGTTAAGAACTTTTTTTTTGCAAATAGCTCAAGTTATTAAAATACATTTGCAAAAATATTTATTGCAAAAAAGACAGTTGTTCTTGCAGTTTGTGTCGATGTCTTAAAATTTAAGTTTAATTTTAAAAATAACTTTCTCAAAAGTAATCCATCATAAACGACGTGTCGAATGTAATAACCATCTCCCTACCTTGAAGGTCAAAGTAACACGCAGAGGACAAAACCATGGCCATAAATTAAATTGAAAATATCTGTTTCCGCCATAACGTTTCAATTTATTAATGGATTTTGAAATAACTTGGCATAAATGCAATCAATCATAAGACGACATATTGCGTTTTTCATAAGTTTTTTGTCTCTCTACCCCAAAGGTCAAGCTCACACTTCAAAGATCTATAAATCAGCTTATTGGACTGTGACTTTAAGATAACTTACCACTAATGGCAACCATGAGGCACGACATTTTGTGTGCAAAACCTTTACCTCAGACGTATGGGTCACACTTAGAGGTAATTTCAAATAAGCTATAGAACAGCTTGTCCAGGCGAAAACATTTTCATTCATAATAAAATTTTACGACAACTTACCAAAATTAACTACCACGATGAGACTGAGTGTCACGTATATCACTACTAGTATAACATCAATTGTTAAGGTCACACTTTGATGTCGAAAGTCAAATTCGGAAAAAAACACTTGTGCTCGACATAAACGCAGATTTGAGACAAAAGTGTAATGTGGAGGCATCCGTGCTCTATAGACACATTTCTTGTTAATTAATGTCTATCATACGGTTCTTTTATTGAGAACGTACCTTCTATAAGGTCAAGTCTTCAACAATTGGTGTCTGTGAACTCAGGTTTGCGCTTAAGAGCCACCATGGCTCTCATATGTAGACTAATGTGTTAAATAACTAACACAATTTATTCTCTAAAAAAACAAGTAGAAGAGGTCTTTTATTTATAATGTTATTATAACTTTAACCTTTCGTAAGAGTTAAAAATTAAGCGCTTAGTCAAATAGTAGAACAATTAGACTGTTGGGTTCCTTTTAGTTTCAATATTTGAATTTTGTTTATCATGCATAAGTTCAATTACATACATGTAATACGTGGTATGTTTTATAGAATGGAATTTTGACTGTCATGTCCAGAGTAATACTAAAGAGTATGTACTTGCAAACCCGCTCTGGTTTTCCCAATTTTGAAAAGTAAAACTGTGTTTATGTCATGTTTTCTTCCATTTAGTTAGCTTCCTTTTTGTGCCAGGAAATATGTTGGATCGAATCGATCTTGTTTCGCTTTACATTAAAATGATTCATTGTTTTTTTGTTGTTTTTTTTGAGTCATTGTTATTGGTTTATATATTGAATACTTTTCGTTTTGCGATAAATGATCAGCATATGAAAAAAGACATGTTTTGTGTCATCAAATACATTTGTTAACATTGCAATCAATTTATTCAAATGATTCAAATGACAGTTTTTTGTATATAATTGTGAAAAAAATACTCACAGAAAATATTCAAATGAACCTTTTTGTCGACTATGACTTTAACTTTCAACCACTATAATTACAAGAGAGAGATACTCAATTAATTGTATTGGTTAAAATTACCGAAACTGTGTATGTGTACAAACATAAATGATTTAAAAAGAATAAAAAGATTAGAATCTTTAAATTCAGATTTGTACTCTAATAATATGTTTCTAACAACAAATGACAAACCATGAACCTGTGATTTAATATCATCCATCTGTATGAAAGGGGACATAGAGATTATCCGTACATCAGTCACACTTTTTCGCATCTCTGTCAAACGTTTTTGTGTGGCGTGTGGAAGGTGTTGATGCTACATGTAGAGGGATGAAACTTTGCAAATATATCAACACGCATGTGAACTTTAGCATCTCTATATTTTGGGTCCGATACTTCTACATAACCGAAGAAAATATCCCTTTTAAGCAAAAAATACTGTTTTTCTCTATTGTCGCGCGTAACACATACAATATAACAGCTAGTGAGCTGCATTTTTATTATACATGTATACACAAGATATTGTATCATATTGCCCAATTAACGTTATAGCAAACTAGATCAGAACATTTCTTTCAATAATATCTCTTATAATCCCTGAAATGTGTCACTTGGAGTCAAGAGCGAAATCACAGATACACACTTATGAAAGCCCATTATACCTATATCTCAAATGAGCGACAAATGGCCTTCGTGGACCTCTCCGTTCTGTGTTATTGCTTGTATGATACTGGTTATTTGTCGTTGTTTCTTATATAAACGTAAAATTAACATCAGTTGATTGTCTGAATAACCTAACAACCGATTGCTGAAATATTCATATAAAAAATACACGAAACCTCCTGCAATCAAACCAATGGCCGTAACCTCAGCCCATCTGATCAGCTACGACCATGAACACGACTTCATGCCCCTGGTGTTGGCCAACTGTAATTGCTCCTTCGATTTGGCCGTCGGGACAAAGTTTGAGTATGACTTTGAGTCATGAGAGAAAGTTTATGAACAGGCTTTTTTACTCCAAATCAATGGTAGATTTTCTTGAGGTTGTTATTATACTATAAGTACAGATGCTTTATTTTGCAATTTGTTTGTATGCGGTTGAAGCATAAACGTCCATGTTATTTATTTTAATTTTATATAAAATGTATTTACTTTATAAACATAAAAAAAAACGTTCGGTGTCATACAAGAATAGTATGTATCAAATGATTGAGTCAACGACCATTCACACTTTCACGCTTTACTTATTGATTTACACAAATAAAACAGCGTTACAATGTTAGCGCAGCCGTTTGGGGAATGAAAGAAAAAAGAATTAATTTGGCAATGCAACTGATTGCAAAAATTTCATTTCGTATTGTCAAAAAAACAATAATAACAAGTTTCACGCAGTATAGCAAACTATTAAAAACCACAGAACAAGGCGACAACTTGACTTAGAATAGTAACAACTAGGCACGATATTAACATAAGTTAATTTCATGCAATAGAATGGTACAGCGCATCTCTTCTTAAGTATGGAGCGGTTTATGGTTGTCAAATATATGCAATTAAGTGATTTTATATGATTGTTCTGAATTGATGTGCGATGGATTGTGTCACTGTGTATAAGTGTTATTTGTTAATATCACGAATATGCATATGCCGACTCCTTTCAAAGACGATATAATTATACACACGATCATGAGAATTGTATTTAAATATAAGGCCGTACATGCTTAATTTAAATGTACCTTTCTTTGATCTTAAAGAAAGACACAACATGTATTTAATTTATAAATTAATATCAATACACGAATAATAGATTATGTATGAGCATTCGGGGATAGAGACGTAATAAATCTCGGCGTCGATGTGCTAAAGTTGGTTATATTATAGCATCAATGCGCCACATCTAGTATTCTAAGGCAACATTTAGCTATTTTAATAGTAGATCTACCATAAGTCCCACTATCTGGTTGAACATAGTCACAGTAGTTAGATATTGAAAGGCATTATATATGTCTACGTCTGCGGTGACCTTGGTCTAGTGCGAATGCATTGTCGTTAAAACTCAGGGACGCACGTACATAATCCCGCTCAATTTCAATCAACTAACTCGTCTTTCGTTTGGACCGATGATCCAAGATGAATAGTACTATACTTTTCACATAGGGCACTACAAATCCAAGAGTCTTGTATCTCGCACTATTCTCCGTAAACTTACTTTCACGTCTTCTGGTCGTCTATAAGCACGGTAGTTGACCATTTAAATTGCAATATACGTCAAGGCGTTGAGAAGTTAAGAAATACAGTCATATTCGTATATGGCATGCAATCTGGCTATTGGCGACCCGACGTGAAGATGTTTTTGTTCCATAAAGCCAGTAATTGTGACTTGAGATTATTTAAATAGCTAACTACTGTTGCCATTGACGACCAGACTTTGAGAATAGTTATGTTTATATACCTGACCAATGTGGCTATAAGCAAAACGACATGGTGCATTTCGGCGTTATTTAAATTGTCTGCCACTGTGACCAGACGTCTCATGTGGAGAAATATAGTGATATATAAATTGAAAGTCATGTTGGCTTATGATTTTATTTAACATTCTTAATATTCTCGCCACAGGTAACCAGGTGTCGAACGCTATGATGAAATTAAACTGATTTGGCATTTGTCATCTTCGGCTTGACGTGCACAACTTAAATATAATCTTATACAACGAGTGTTTAATTAATTGCTCAGAATGGAGGCCTTTTGAAATATCGCCACAAAAAATCGCCTCAATGTCAACTTACTGTCCAATTCACGTTATATATATATATATCGATAAATGTTAAGTGCTATTGGCACTTGTTTGCCATCACTGAATTTCAGAAAATAAGCTACAACGGTAAACATCAAAATATTAGTATTTAAATAATTTTCAATCAATTCTGGTGGGTTGTAAAACATTGTCCGAATATAAGCTTCGACACTATTCTATCTCTTTTCTTTAGATAATAATAGATAGAGATAGATGGTAAGTTAGCACTGTAAACATTTTGAAGTATTTCAGCTTCATATTGAACATGTTTTCTATTATGCGTTTTCCGGCATTTAGTTTTGCAGTCACACGATTAAATTAAACGTGATAAGGTATACATATCCAATAAAACATGTGTTTTGTTTTTGGTTTAAGTAATTTGCGTCGTCTTTTGGAAGTTTAAAGTACGGTCGTTTCACCTACATTTTGAGGATTGCGTTCAGCGTTCGGGTGGTAACGAATATTTAAAATAAAACACATTAAACAATCATTGCAAACATGTACCTATGTATATTTAATTGTCAAGACACGACAAGTTATGTACACCTACGTTGTGTTTTTCCAAAGTGTAACTAATTTTTAAATAAAAGTGAATGTAAGAATCGATTGCTTATTAATAAGTTTCCTATACATGTTTGCCGTTCATAGCAATTGATAACACTGTGTTTAATTGCACATTTTGGCGTACACAATATGTTTTTTTTTAAATCGCCCATTGTTCCCGAGTGCGTCCTCTTACAAAATACAACATCTACGGTTTCACGTGCTTAGGGGTTGTGTTAATTTACTATTTTGCACAATTACAATCATGAATGTTTTCGATCTGAAATGAAATAATAAAAAAACTGACTCCAACACGCAACTAATGTATGGTTATTCTCAATGGCTTACAGCACGGACAAACAACACAGTTCGTTTGATCTATTTTGGATATTAGTATGCGCGAGCGACATTTGGTGGTACTTGCATGTGAGTTTAGACGACACGGTGTCATACAAGTTATTTGCGTAGTCAAACTTCTTGTTTTAGGAAGTGAGTGCATGTGGGCTAACATGTGTTGTCACAATGTGTGTATATCTGGTTTATGCGGGTCTATGAAAGATCCAGCGTTTTCTTCGCGTAAAGTGTGGTACGTTGGTTAACAGCACGGACAAGCGTAATTGGTCTTGTAAATGCTTACTATGAAAGTCTGAGTATGGGAAACGTATGTATGCATCAAACTCGTGTATGCGAACTTAAGGGGATGCGTACACGATTATCGTTATGCTTCGTAACTCAGTCGGCCAGTTATGCGGTTTAGTAGACGTATTCGGAAAACGCAACATCTATTGATTTTATGTTCAAATATGACACTGGACGATGTACATTAATCCATTTATTCACATTCTTACATGTACCATTACATTACATAAACACAATAACTATTGAAATAAAACGAATACTCACTGAAATAAAAAAAACAGTATCAAGTTGTCAATTAGACAGCGCTATGGAAAACCATTGATACATTTGGTATATTTGAATCATACACACACATAGTATATCCAAAAATGTCATTATTAATCAAAACCGGTGCGTCAGTGGAAACGAAAATACGCAACACGATAAACGAATAGCTCTTAAATAATCGTTTTATAATATAGCTATTAATAGTTATTTCATAATAAATGTACAGGTGACAGTCACATATTTAATGTTATGTCATAGACATATTTAATGTTATGTCATAGACGCAAGGTTATATACTTATTTGTATCACTATCTATGTGCAGATACTTCGATATAATAATCACCAGTTACGTAGAAGAAAATACAAATGATATAATCTATAGGATGTTGCTAAAAAAACTAAACTGCCACAACAATTTTAGCTTATATTAAAACAACATAATTTATATTCAGAGAGACCTCATTGTAGATGTTAATAGGTAGATAAATTAAATATTAAATGCAATACACGCGGCTCTTACATCTGATACACACATACATTAAAAAATCCGGTAAGACATATATGTTTTACATCAATTCTTTATATACATTTCGTATCTGGTCATATAGTTGTTCAATTGTATGCTTTTATTTACATACATTACTATTTTGATGATACTAATATTTAAAGTAAAAACGTTAAATACATTGTTTTTAATAACTCACATGTAAAACACAACTTATCGAAAGGTTAACATGTTTGAAACAATTATATAGTTAAACATGCAAAATTAATACAAAGATTCAGACAAGTAAACATACTTAGGTACATATCATCCGCACAAAATACACTAGGACCTATACATACGCAACTTTACGATACTACACAAGTGATCACCAAAACTGCGCATTAGATGTTTTAGTTAGCACTAACAAAAACGGCTAACTGTTAATTCAGTTTAGTTTTGTGGGGTCGAAGCTTCGTGATTTAAAGAAGAGTTTATATAAACACTATTAAAGCAGGATTGTAATTACACACTTTTGGTATGTCAATTAATATATTTCTAAAAAACATAATGGCACAGGCTTGAACAGTGCTTTGTTGTTTCTTTTTGGAATAAACGAAACTTTAAAAAGCTGCTTAATAATAAACCTTTTAAAGGGAATTCATATACGGTAGTGTATGTTAAGTTTCTTCATGAAATACTTGATAAATAAGTGATTTTTTTCAGGTGCATTTCAACTCTATTAGCTGACCTCGGACATATCACACTTGCTATATGAAACAAACAATTTAAAGCACAGACAACTACACACAAATAACACGGATTTTCAACGGTAATTAGAATAATGACCGATCGTTATTCATTTATTAACCATGCCTGTCAATCTTCGAAAAACCATACATTAAACTACACGAATGTTGTTTGTTTTGCAAAACAATGATTGTTTATGATATTTGTATGTATTTCGACAATATGCATGTATATGTTTTAATAAACTGTTCTTGTTATCTCCTTCAAACGATGAAGTCATGAACTTTTGATCAGCATTGTTAATCAAATTTTCACGATCGGTATATCCGACGTTCTCATACGACATATCCCAAAAATATAGCAGAATCCGTCGCTAAATATTATTTATAGTAACCAAACATAAACAAGCGCGGATGCATTGGGTTTAACTATATTATATGCATATGTTGAACGTGCATCGCAAATGCAAACGCCATTGAGGCTTACATCTAAAAGCGTTCCTCTTTGATTTTGGCATTCTGAATTTAAATCAAAATATCGTTTCTTATAGTTACACAAAATGATGGAACGAAGTTGACGCAATTCAAACGCGCTAAAGGTTACGGTAAGAAAAACTCATACCACTAACGCCAATCATGTCAAACATCATGTTATGTATATGGTAAACCCATATATATTGGCAGCGTGAAGAGTTGCTGCGTCATTACCTAAATAATACAACCAAGGCGTAGCACAATTTGACCTCAATATAATAATAGTGAATCTCGCCCTGTGGACTTCTTAACTAACAAACATATTTCAGTCTTAATGTGCCAACAGCTTTTACATATAAAGTACATAATCTGTATTGACAAACATAATTTTAAAAACACAATAACGCAAATTTGTTATAAGTGAAACACACGTGTTGAAAATGATCTAACATTTTATGGATTAGGTCAGTTAATTTTCTCCCTGTTATCACCTATAAAAATATGATGTTATAAGAGCAATTCAAACCATATCCCGTCATGGAGCCTATTTAATAAGTACCTGATGTTAGAGGTTTGCTGGCTTCTAAAAGCAAGTTCTGATTATATTGAGACAACATTGAAATCTGACAATGTATCGTATGACTTGTCATACAAGTCAATCATGCAGACATGTATGCAAACATGCATACATCATATGAATGACATTAAATTGATTAATCAAGGTAAAATACTTATATCTGTTGTTTTTTTTCCTTTTTTGCTTTTTATAAATTATATCAAGCCAAATATTTATATTTATACAAAAATTGTACATACTATTATTATATAACAACAATACAAAACATGTTTTATCAATTGAACAATTGCGACCTGACAGAAAGCTATACATTGACAATAGGACATATAATACATAAGAAACACTTTACGCAACCAAACATAAGTAAACACTTTACAAAACGATATATATACAAACCCTAAATAAGCAAACGTAATAAAATTGTTTAATGTATTCAATTACACTTTACATTCTTACATAATCCCATACAAAGGTTAAGCAAAAAAAAGAACACACAAACACACACACATACACACGCGCACACGCAAACGCACACGCATACACAACACACGCAAATCAAATCCCACGTGCAACATATAACAATTAATATTTCCTTTACTAAGAATTTATGCAAAAACATTACTATGTGAATCTTGTTATCAAACATACATATGTATCAGTGCAACAGGGGTAACTGAACAGGAAGCGCATGTTATATGTATTTCATTAACAAAAACATGTTCTCAATAAGTAGCACGTGACATATACGGAAGATATGCACATTTTCCTACGTTTTCTTTTTAAAAGCATATATGCAGCAGGGGATATGCTAAATTGCAAATATTGCTGAAATACGTACATCCCATTGTAACGTTACCCACATATGCAAATATCAAAACGTCTTCCAATTTGAAAATCTATATCAAATCAAAACAATTAACACATTACATAATTGTTAAGCAGTTAGTAAACATAAAACAGATGAAACAAAACTATGTGCAATATATACTAAAATACATAGACAGACATTTTGTTAAGCAAAATATTAAATATTTAATAATCACTAGACTCAATTGGAAAAACAATAATTAAAGGTGATACAAGCACAATAATTAATGGAATAAATTGTACAAACAAAGCAGAAATCTTAAGCAAAAAGACATTTTTTTACATGTTGTAAATGTTTTTTTACGTATAGTTTACTATACCACTCTTTGCAAATCAAATCGACTGATACCAACTTTTGCCACAAATTAACATATTACAGCCACTTTTGCAAATTAATCTGTATTTATAATCACCGCGCACTTCTTTTTTTATTATGTACAAACATAAAGAAGAAAAAATCATTTCATGTGTATGCATATAATGACCAAATAGCTAAGTACCTCAATCAGATTATATTTTCCAAAGTCTTCAATTAAGTATACATGAACATAAGTATTTACAACAATTTTAATGAAAAATTAAAACGCACATGAACATATGTGTTATGTTCATTCCAACTCGTGCAACATTATTACATCATCATCAACACAAACATGCTGCATAATGCGATGCTAGAATATGGTGTGAAACTAATCACCTTGTTTCTTCAAAATATATATTATCAAAACAGAAGCAAACAATGCACTTTTACAGTCGACAGCCAATATCTTGAAATTTAGTCACTAATGTTACATTGCAACGATAACAATATGCAATATACGACGGTTGTTGGAACATAGATATAAATAATCAAATACCGTTGCCATGTTTACTTTACGTTCATGATTGTACAGACAAAAACATAAAAACTTGAAATGTTCATTGTCGTTATCGAATTGAATAAAATGTTTCGAACTACGCAAATGTTAACTCTAATAAAATATTCAACCACACCCATAATCGGTCATTTTCAAGAAATATTTAGGTCTGTAAATAATTTGCACTGACACAATTATATAAAATGTTACATACATGAATCAAATATAAATATTTTCAAAATAGAGTATAGGAAAGGATATTGATTCAATTTTAGATTATTTCAATAACAAACTATTATTTACAATATATACATATGTATTATGTAAACATAATCAAAGAAACCATATTCTAAGTATTCAACAGACAAATGTATAAGAACTTTGTCCCATAAATATTGATATCAATAAAAATAAATGTGCTGAAAATATTCACACCTATACCAATCAATGTTAACGTATCGCAAAAGGATTGCTACAGAAAATGTTGAATATAAACAGCTAACCAAGTGTCTTAAAATGACCCTGCACCATCATAGACATATTATAGGAAATAATCTTGTTAAATAGAGACACAAAGTACAATGCAGTAAAATATAAAATATCACAATAGTTTTAAAAATCAACATGTTTAAAGAATGCAATTTATATTGAAGTGCATACACATTCACCAAGCACTCATGCTAATTCATATATTATGACAATACGCATCTACAAGCCTATGTATTGTCGTATAAACAGCATAGTTTTGCATTGCTATTGTTCATCAGTTAACGAATGTTACTTACATACTTTGAGTTTCAATAACAAATAAAATAACTCAGACATATCATATATACTTTCAATAGTTAAGTTGTAATTCAGAATATGACATTCGAGATGTAATCTGATACTATATTCTTACATGACACGTTTTTGATTTGTTTATAAAGAATACTAGTATCGTTCGCAGACTTTACACCCAACTTCACCAAACGGAATTCCCTAGTATTCTGGGTTAAGCATACTTAGATATATTTTGCATGAAACTTCTCTATCGGTCAATAGCATTTCGTTATCGTTTTGCTTGTGTTACGTGAATATTAAACCCATAAAACGATCTCCCTCCGGGTTGAATTTTAATGCATCCAGACCGCAGTATAATAGTCAACAAAAGAACAGCGATATATTGAAAAGTATTTTGTAAATAAACGCTGAAACAAGTATTCGTATTGTAAGTATTTACATTATTTACACGTTATCTGCATACAAAGACAGTTTTTTCAATTCAACAGTATTTTGTAATATATGTTACACAAGCAAATTAATTAGGAACACGCTGCTGCCGTTTACACATCAAACGACAAGTGTCTTATACAATTTCTAAGTATTTACAAACTAATTTAAATTCATACAAAGTTAATGACTGACAATAAGATGTTGTCATCAAAAATTGGCATATGAACTCTCACTCATAACAACACAAACTGAAAGCACGTTCACAGAAAATTGTGTAAACTTTTCTTACACATAAAGTTGTTTCACTTATATATAAAATCAAACAAAATATGTATACAGCAAACCAACTTAATAACAAACATCAAATATACCACACCAGTTCATACTCACTTATGTACATCTATTTTCTATTTAAAATACATTTAATGCAATGCTCTCGAAATTGTATTTACAAGTCAAACAATACACATTTCATTTAGTCTGACCCAATGTTGGTAAACATTTCACATAAACTTACTTACTACGGAGTTTCAATTCAAACGGCCATATTCTAACGCGGCAATATAATTTATTTATCGTCGCCGTATTCCTATTTTCTTCTTAAGTATCTTGTAGGCCGATACCCATGCCTTCGCACCGTGAACGTACAATATATTTTTGGGGAAATTATTCGTCGATTCAGCTTCAAACACCGATTCTAGCTCACTCTGAGTAATGTACGCCGTGAGACCATCAACAAAGCTTAAAAGGTAAAAATATGTCATTGTTTATGATCTCTTTAAAACACATTAAAACGAAATTTCATTTCTGTTCATTTCACCATTTTGATATGCATATCTTCTTAACGTTAATAGTATCATTCGGTATTGCTTCTAAAACATTTATAATACGAACATATGTTACCTACCTGTAAATACTAGTGTTGGAATAGTCTTCGTCATTGGTATTTTGGCGAATTGCCACATTCAGAAGAATGAATTCGTGCATTATTTCCAGTAAGCTTTGGAGTTTATCAATGGCCAGATTTTGAATATATGTCGTGTAATCTTGTTTCATATCATCCACGATGTTTTCGTAAAAATCGCTCGGCAATGTTTCAAAAACCTCCTACAACACAATACAAATCAATAAGCCATATGGAAGACCATAATACATAACTTATCTACAGTGAGTTCGGACAGACGGACAAACAGGTACAATTAAAGTTAATTTGGTGGAACAGAAGGGGAGTATTAAACATTGTTCCACACTATTTCGACGCGGTTTGGACTTATCAAACTGTACATACTATTATTACTTATTTACATGCCAAACACGTGTGTGGCACTTGTAAAGTATTTCACGCCTATTGTAATTTATAAGTCTGTTCATTTATATTCAATTCTTACTTCTATGTATTTGATTCAGCAATCAAAATGACAAAATCTCCTTCGTTATCGAACTTTAAACAAACCGTATACACATGAAGCCCCTAATACATAAAAAGAAAAGGTAACCAACCAATTAACATTTTATATGACAAGATATGTGTCACAGTAAGAGCAGCAGTCCCCTATCTGGTTAATGTTGCCGGAATAAGGACAGGATCTTAGTTTCATTTACCTAGCTTAAGTACTTTTTAAAGTTATGCTAGGATGCAGATTTTAATTTTCAATGATTTTGTAATCATCTCAACCACAATTTTGGTCTGAAGACAAAAAACAACAAGTGAAACTATCGACGTACCGAGTTTCTTCAACTTAGCGAAATTACATTTTGAGTTATCACAGGATCCAAATTAAAGTTTCCACTTTTGTTGTAACTATAGCAACCACAATTATTGTCTGACACAAAAAACAAACTGAAATAAAGTGCTTGTTGTCTAAATGGTTTTCAACCCATATACTGAGTTTCCATCAAATTTGCTTCGGTACTTTTTGAGTTATTGAAGAAGTAATGTGTTTTAGGCGTACAGACGGACAGACATAATTGAAATGATTTAGATATTCCACACATGACTCACTATCTATACACCAAGTGTCATCTACCTAGCTTTAGTACTTTTTCAGCTGTCGGAGGATCCAGATTTTAATTTTCACTTATTGTATTACCATAGCAACCATACTCTTTGTCTGACGAGAAAACTGCAATAATGTGTATAATTCCACATACTGAGTTTTATCAACCAAGCTTAAGTTCTTGTTGAGATATCGCGAACGATCCAGATTTAAGTTTTCAAATATTTCCATTTTTATATCACCCTCAATTTTTGGCCGACGAAAATACAGAAATAACACATCTGTCAATTCAATGCACTTTTTGGGTTTTCGCAGGATGTAGATTCGGACAGTCAGTAGGGCAGAAAGACCTTGGACAAACGGACGGAATGGGGTTAATCTTAAACGCCTGTAGGGAACTTAAAAAGTGTACATATGCATGCACAACTTACCTCCAAACTCTGGAGATTTTCCACCAACAACTTTGATTTTTGCAGCGACAAAAGCAACCACAATGATCGCAGTTGCTGAAGCTGACATAACTGGCGCGCCTAAAATGTAAGACAAATTCGGTTCAAGTGCATGTATCAACTCAGTTGTCTTATGATATTATAAAGGAATTTATCAAAGACAATTTTACGAACACATAATTATTCATAGACATCCAGATCATCATGGGTTGTTTTTGTTCTATTTTGACTCGCTTGCTTGTTAGTGCAAGTGCATGAATCACTCAATATATTGATAATGCATCGTGTTTGTAATAGAGGTCAAATTCATGTTCACAAATTCAAATAAATGTTACGATATTACCTTAGTACATAAAATGGTGCAATCCATTTGTAGAGTCTCTACCATGAACGTTTGCAAAAGCTCGCTTGGTTCGCCACCAGTTGAGTTCAAAAAACTTATTGCAATATCTAGAATTTCCAGCGATCTACAGACATCTGGCAGCGATCTCAATTCCTCACTGATTTGAGTTCTCACAGCCTTTTGTAATTTGACCTAATATGATAAAAAAGGGTCTAAATAAACTTTTATATCCACTTCTAGAAAAATAAAATTGAGATATATAGGGTTTACTTCCGCACGATTAAGCCCCATGTTTAAACAGTTGAATTCAAATCATACTAACATTATTATAAATGTAAACTGATTGAAGACTTTGCATGTGTTGATGTCTTGAAAAATAACATGATTAAAATTGGATGATAAGCAGCCTGGAAGTAATGTTTTCTTTGCATCTGGTGGCATAGTTTTTTACTTTCATAACTGCTCTAAAAATAGAGCTTGCTATAAATATTTTAATTGCATTTTAAGGAAGGACGTATTTGACAGGTGAACACACAACTGATTTTGTATTTGCATGCAAACCTTTCGAAACAAAAAAAAAAACATTTCAAGTGGGTATTTCTATTGTATGATATACCTGTGGAATCTTTTCTGAGAGCCTCATTAGAACTGCTTGATTGGTGACCTCTGTTCTATAAATCATCTGGTCAATCTGTTACATAAAATGACACATTTAGTATGGATACATTGATACAAATAAGAAAACTATCATTCATTGTGAACATACATCAATTAAAACAGTTCAAAATCGTAATAGAAGTCGGCAGTAAACCTATAGTTTGGTTCATTGACAACGGTGCCTTAAGGAGCTCACTTTAGTTAACGTTTAAAATGTATTGATCTGGCATATAAGTGTCAAGTCAAACAATATATTATAGCATAATTTCGGAATTAAGTTAGCTAGACAGCCTTTTGTTAGATTACTTGTTAATTTTCTTGTATATGCTAACTTAGTGGCAATATCGAGTGCTATTATACAGACACTTCATAACATGGGTTCATTGGCGTTAATGAAAGTCTTAGCTGAAATTTGTCACAGTATTGACGAATACCCCCGACGTCACGTATAGTAAAACGTAGCAAGTTGTTATAATAAAAAAGTGGACCCCATGGCGTGGCCAGTTTTAACCACAAGTTGAACGATGACATGCGTGTGCTAAAAAGTACCCTATCAAAATCGTTGCAAATGAACAGTTTCTGAACGTTATGAAACAACAAAATATCTTCAATATTTGATACTTGACGCAGGTTGGGCGGGGTATAATAACTAAAGTTTAGCATGTGTAAACTGTCAAACAACAGACTAAGAAAACAAGGTCGTTTTAGAACCCAAATAATATATTTATTGTCGTTATGTGTTGTCAAATAACCCACCGTCTGACATACTAAATGTCATATAACTAATGCTGCACACTCGTGATTTAATTTATACGCAATTATTGATTCTCCCGACCGTGGGTTATTCGACAAAAAAACTATGATGGAAAAATAGTATATCTTCAGTCTACCACGACCAGCGAGTTGTTTTCTATATACAGCTAAGTGTGGTTTATTATGTAACAAACTATACATGGAGCCTCATGTTGTGACAGTGGTTCCTGAAACTGTTGAGTAAAATACACGTGCCTAAAAGCACGATCAAGCAAACTTTTGACGGATACATAATTTCGGTGTAATGCAGGGAAGCATATACCCAACTGCTATACAGTATGTGTATCTAAGTTCATCAAATGGTTAATGTCTAGTTTATTTGGCATTAGATTAACATGTATAAGCATTAAAGGTCCACTATATTAAATTATATCGTGTTCGCATGACTTCAAATTGATTATTCGCCAATTGTTTAATGAATGTAGCCGATGTTATTTGTATGTTTTTCATTGTTCGCGGAAAAGGCGGAATACTGTAGATTAAACTAGTTTTAACATAAGCAGACGAACTATATATAATGGTACATTCGAAATAAAGTACGGCTTATTGTTAGTTATTGGGGTAACAAAAAAGTCATTTCGATGCTTGTTGTCACCCTCGTTGTTTAATCGCTACTCATCGGTATTACAAATCGTAGGTTATTATGGAAATTTCCCGAAAGGCTCGCCGTTATTTATTCTTAACTTCACACCATTTATAAAACAATCTCATTTATTTAGTACGTTTTGTTTTAACATGATTGCATACATGTTTAGATGTAGGCCATCAAACATTGCAAGATAGAGAGTTGGCACGAGTTGTCATTGATATCATATTGTTTTAACGGCCATGTATTAAAAAGAAAATCATTCCGCAAAATGTTACTATGTATAACCTATGACCAAAGAGTAGTCCTTTGACTAGGACCTTCGACAAACAATGCGTGTCACTTTATTAAAAATTAATTGAAAATCAATAAATGCTGTGACACATTATGCTCCGAACCATATATAAAGGTTCATTTCTATCATAATATTTGATTTTGAAATTTTGCCTACTAACCTGTTTTGCAACATTCTTTTCAAACAAGTGTATGAAACTGATATAGTTTGGAGTTTTTTTTTTACATAACACCTTAATGTTATCATAATGTCTGTAATACTATAAAGTAGTATTCCTATAAATATTTTCATTGTAATTTTAAAAACGACATTTCAATTGCATTATATTACTCTTCAAACGTGTCTAAATCATTCACAGAAAAACAACAAGATTGCCGTTTCCACAAAGGTAAAACAGTAAATAAAGTATTTAATTTAGGAGGTGTATGTCAATCTAGTTCTTATATGTGAGCTTTGCCCCGACATTGCGACCTTAACATCTGATCCCCCGACCTGAGCCATTCCGTTTTAATATACTTGAAGAATTTGCATATTACTATGAGCAGTTTGGTCCATATAAATAATTATATACAATGTGTTAAAGTTTGTACGAATATGTTTTCTGAAGTCGTTATTTCTTTATTTTATTATCGATATGTTACTGTGTGTTGTTAAAATGTCCTGTCTTGAGTACATGCTAGTGTACCATATTTTGCAATTGTTGTTTGAATAAATGAATGTCACGAGAAAAACACATATCACTAAGCATGTAAAATCATTATCATGCCTTAGTTGGTAAGTCATTCAAGACAAAATCAAGGCATTATAATCAAAAGCACAGTAAGATGTACGTCTATCTTTATAAATGTCCGATTCATTAAACGTCGTCTGAATGAAAACAGCTTTGTCATGTTCGGTTGAATGCTGATCTTAATAAAGATGTAACAGAGGATAACGATTTCTTCACGTATCGTGCATATTTAAACTTGTTCAAATACAATACAAATCATAATAAAGTGATTTTGTTTTGTTTTGGCGATAGTTATAATAGTTTAAACACCACAAGCACAGATTTACCCCCATTTTTTTTTAATTTAGCCTCTTGTTTTCACTCTGTGAATTATGTTGTTTAAATGAACTTTTGTTCAATGTTTTGATTTAAACTTCGATTTGATGAACACCCGAAATGATAAGAAATATCTGAGTTGGCTGATCTTTTGCTCTGTTTGCATGCTTGGATCTTTTTTTCTAAAATTCAATAAACATTGAAATACTGCAAATGCTTCATAATATTAAAAGTTCGTTTAATATAAGTCCCATTAATTAGTTCGACTCATATTGGCCTCATTTATCAGTTATATGTAACTCTGTGGACTTTATGCACATAAGGATTACGATGTTTAACATGATCAATTATGTAGCGGATCAAAAATGTTTGATGTTATGTACAATTTCCAGCTTCGAACAACAATTGGCTTTCAGTTTAGGTGTTTGTTTAAACAAGTTGATTATGTCATCATTTTAACTAATTTTGTAACATTGAGTAAGTGTCATTGTGGAAGGATCGAATACCCGCCAGCATTGTGTTATTACATTTTGTGCATATGTTGTATTACAAAAAAGTTTCATAATACATGTATCAATTTCTAATAAAAAAATGGGCCAATGATCACCCAAAATACAATACTTAAATAGAGAGCTAGATATTGTATCAACAAATTATGTTCGAGACGAACTGACTGAAAAAGCATACCTCAACGTAGTTTTGGATCTCGATCATTGACTTGGAGTAGAGAAGCCTGTCCACAAGCTGTCTCTCAATACCCGAAAAGTCGTACTCAATCTTGGTTCCTACGCCCATCTCGAAGGAGTAATGACAGTTGGCTAACACCAAAGGCATGAGGTCGTGTTCGTGGTCATAGCTGATCAGATGGGCCGAGGTTACAGCCATGGGCTTGACTATAGGAAGCGTTTTCTGACGCCTGGCAAAATGTAATTTATATATATCGTTATATAAGTAAATGAAAAAACAATCATTGTGTTAAGGTTCAATATGTATTGAGCAGTGAATTGTTTGTAAATGATATTCATTATATCATACAGGATATTATAGATAAATTCCATAAAAAGAGCACCTGAATATATCAATTATCTTAAATGTTTCCTTTCAGCTCTAAAACTTGTTTGAAATAAAATGTGTTAATACGACATGGAAATCCAAGCGCAATAACACATTAATAACAAACATTATGTGAACGTAGAATCAATAATTATTTCAAATTATAAAGAAGGTAAATACAAGGTATAATGCATTTTAACCGATTTTTCGCATCACGCATATTAAATTATTGTTGCCTTAATCTTTAGGTCACAGCAATTGTTGATACATGCGATATGTCGTCTTTAAGCGATGATTATTTGTGCAACTTTTCATGTGGAATTCTGTCATGGCCGATTAAGAGATTTAATACATACAATTTATAAAAAAGACACACCAAGTTCAAGTTGCCACTGTAACCTTGACATTCAAGAGAATGATTTAATATACAAAATATTAATATGATGATCGTGTATGCTAATGTTTTCGAAATTATAGTTATTCAAACTAAAGATATGAGCCAGACACGAGCATCCATAATCACTGATATGAGAAATATGCAAACACTTCAAGTGTCCAATGTGAACTTGAAATCTAATTGAGCGACACTGTTTCAAACGCGACACTTCGTCTTGACATTATAAATCTTAAACTTTGAGTTAGTTTACCTTAAAATCTTATCATGAATACAGAATGTATGTTTGCGGTATTGGCATCTGCGTTTTAACTTTACACATACAATAAAAGGAATATGCACAAATAGTAAGTGTCCACTGTTACCTAGACTATAACCCTAGCAACGTGGCCTTAAAATAAATAATTTTACTTGGAAATGTATAAAATATACCTCAATGCAAATAAGCTTAAGATTAAATATACCAACACTGTCATGCACGCACGCATTCACACAAACGACCCCCCCCCCACACGCACACACACATAGACATCTGTAACACTATATGCCTTACCGCCATTACCATGTATCTTTAAAAATATAAACTACTTCTCCAAATTGTCAATGTAAAACAAATGAAAACTGAAGTAAACCTTTTGGATTTAGGTTGCGATTCCCTTATGTAGTAGTCTAAAAACTCGTTTTGTCTTCGAAACAGGAAATCCAGCAATATGTATGAACACAATCCTGGACCAGTCGTTGACGGTAAGAGAACCGAAAGAGGCATGTCATCATCTAGTGGATGGGTACAATACTCTTTTGGGACTGTCACTGGCCCAAATTCCGACGGACAAACTTTAAATATACACAAAAGAACAATGTACATTCTTTTTAGCGATGTATGTATTGCAATCGCTTAAAATTATGTTAAGTTCATAGTCTCAGGAAACGACGCATTTATTCATATGTGTATATGTTTCGATTTAACTGATTTGTTTTTAAATTTAAAGTATGTAATATTTCTAACAATATGTGATGTATAGCCAATAGCAGGTTACTGTCTTATCGTTTTGTAATATATCAGGCGAGGCTTAAAAAATGTATTCGTGCCGAGTCCGATATATTACAAAATGATCGAACAATAACAGGCTTGTCTGTTTATCATACAGCAACGTCCCCATTTTTAAAGAAATAACGTAAAATAATCGCTACAGCGTTGCTTTTTAAGTGGGAATGAAAATGATTGTTGACGTCTTATATATTCATAATGACGTAATTATCACTTTCGCTAAATATTTGTAAAATATATATTTTGCTGTTTTTGTTGCATTATTTGTCTTAAATTAGTATATTACACCTTGGTATCAAATTGTTTGTTTTGGTGAGTCTAATAATATTTTACGAAACATGATGAATTTATATTTTCTTCCGAGTAAGATGACCTACATACAAACATTTTCTTTATCTATGTAGTGGTATGTTTTCTATTAACACAGAACGGCAAGTAAAGAATATCAGACAGGCGCAAAAATTATTCATTCATTTTTACACAATGAAATTTAAAAGTGTACCGTAATGTTCAAGCGAATGTCTTGTAATGTCCCAAACTGTTGCAAAGTCGTTTATCCATCTGCATGTATCCGGTCCAGCATATAATTCTGAAGAAAACATGTAGAATCAATTACGCTTTTAAACACGACATAAGAAAGAATAGTTTTTGGTAAATAAGAACACTAAGATAAAACGAGAAAAACATGGCATAGATCGCTCACTTGCTTATTGGGGCGAGGCAAGTTTCGAACCCAGGGGTATGATAAAAAGTATCTTTGTAAGGAACGAAAAACTGATGTCACAAACCAAATAAATAGCCTATTTAAAATATTTCTTCCACATATACACAGGACGTGACTATTTAAATCTTAGAGGCAAGATTTGAAAAAAATAAACACATAATTATGTAATATATAGGACTAGAAAAATCGTGTTATAGTTTGGGCCTGGTCAGTTTTTAATCGATGGTTATGATTTATAGAGGAACACTTGATGATATTACAAAGCAAATATTGAACCTTTGAGCCTTGCGATGTCAGGAATTTTTTTAAAAGTTACTTTATAATTCTATATAAATAAGGTGATCTCCGGGATGTGTCCATTTTTGTTTACAGGAGCATGGTTTGTACAATCGTTGTTCAGGACCACAAAACTACCACAGAGGAGAAGATTGTGTAAGTGTCCACTTTTTTTTATTTTTTTATTTAAGCGCTTGTGACCTGTATATGCAGCGGACCGAACCGATTTGAACAACTTTTAACGAGGGTCATCCAATAATCATCCCTGTGAGCTTTTGTGAAAATCTGCGTTTTCGTTCAGACGAATTGAAGCAAATTGCTGACGACAAGAGGGAGAGCCACCCACCAAGATAGGGCAAAAAACTTTGAAAATTAAGACAAACCTTTCTTAACCGTCTTTATTTTTATCGATCGGGCTTCAGATTTATCTAGTTTCTTCTGGAACTTTTGAAGAATGAATCGCTGCAGGTGCATTATATTAGGTAGGTACCGTAGTGCACGAAGTGTATGGTCCTGAATAAAAAACGATTAAACATGGCAAATAACACATAATTAAATGCATGACTGTATTAAAGTTTGAAAAAAAGGGTACCGACGGCGATTTTTTAAGATTTAGACAAATCATAATTGTTGCTATTCTGAAAGTTTCAGGAACCATCTTTTTTGACAAATGTAAGAAATAGAGGATATTTGTTCATGCCAGTGAAAGATCGTTTGTTATTTCACGAGTGATAAAAAAAATATATTGTCACTCGTGGCTGCGCTACTCGTGCAAATATTATTTTTCTATGATCACGAGTGAAATAACAAACGATCTTACACTGACTTGAACACATTTTCTGTTTCTATGATGTCCCTTTTTCCAAGAAAATAATTAACAGCTGTTATCCTCTCGCTGAAAAGTTACCCTTTCTCCCGTGGCGTGCCTCAATACATTGAAATGACGTCATTTTGTTGACGAAATGACGTCATTATTACAGCGAAAATTTGTTATTTTCAACGGTGAAAATAACAATTTGTTTATTTTCACTGCTGTTATTTCACTGCAGAAATGTCATATTTTATCATAAGGTATAAAAGAACAATGTTTCTGCACGAAATATGAATAATATAATAACTATTAAACATTTTGCTTTTCTTTAAGACTGCCTATTTTGTTTTGATTATTGTTTACCTGGTTTAGTACCTTTGAAAAAATTATTCATGCTAGTTTAACTCATAATTTATCTGAACCGCACTATTATACATTAATTATTTGCGAAATGACGTTATGACAAGCTTAAATGCAATCCAAAGCTAGATTTCCAAGCATGCTTCATAAGCGTCAACCAGAGTGGTTAATAAAAACTGAAGTTATTGACCGAAAACCACTTCATTGAATAAATATGTGGAAACTTCAATACGGATAACATCAACTGATCTGTCAGTTCTGACTAGTCGTTAAAGTTCGTCAATCATGTTTTGTCAGAATGGCAGAATTGATAAACATGAATGAATTATAAACGTTTAGATCCAAAAGGATGGCAAACAATGAAATGGAATTGTATCATGTACAATTATTTTTGTTAGAAACATTGAGTAGGTTACAAACTGCCGTATATTAACCAAAATGAAACGGAAGCTTGAGGCCCAATGAGCCATATTGTGTCCATTTCTTGCAAATAACCCGTGCATGGTGTCTTCAGAAAAGATCTTGAAATCTTTCCCATAGTAGTGATCAATAAAAAATCCAGGGTCCTCAAAATAGTTAGGCGGACATTATATCGTCTACGCCAACAATAATTGGATAAAAAAAATTGTGAAGTAAAACGACTTTTATTCAATTTTGTAAAATGACTTATTTTCAACCCAAGTCACTGATGCAGATAGAGTCTTCAATCTTGTCTACATATTCAGTTTTTTTCGGTATTTTCTATTTTTCAATTGTGTGTATTTCTATATCATATTTGCAGTTGTCATTAATTTTAAGTAAAATATGTTAACTTTGGTTCAATTAAACGTATAACCGTTTTGATTCCATTAAATATAAACTCCAGTACAGGGGAGGNGGGGGGGGGGGGGCGGTTGAATACATTTGTATTATCTTAACATTGTACTGGACCGCTTATCTTTATTATATTTGCCCTGATGATACGAGGTACATCCCACAAGTGTTACTATCTGTAAACATGCGGAAAATCTGGGAATTACGTATAAAGTTGAAGCTAGCGAACGACGTGTTCCGGACCGTTATATCAACAGTTATCCTATTATAGACGTCCTACATGTTATGAGACCGACACTACATCTTTCACATAGAAAACGTTCGAGCATACCATGGAATGTAATAGTTGTAATTCAGCTTAAGATTTGTCGTGTTCGTTTTCGTTTTTATGCCCCCTTCTTCGAAGAAGAGGGGGTATATTGTTTTTGGCCTGTCTGTCATTCTGTCTGTGACTCTTTCTGTCTGTCTGTGACACACTTTAACCTTGGTCATAACTTTTGCAATATTGAAGATAACAATTTGATATCTGGTATGCATGTGTATCTCATGGAGCTGCACATTTTGAGTGGTGAAAGGTCAAGGTCAAGGTCATCCTTCAAGGTCAAAGGTCAAATATATGGGCCAAAAGCGCTCAAAAGGGGGCATTGTGTTTCTGACAAACACATCCCTTGTTCTTTTTCAAATGAAAGTATTCACTTCAAACTTGACTGATATGGTACTACACATGTATATTTTGAATTGTCCGGAAACGAGTATAGCTTATATAATTATATCTAATATTAATTTCGATATAAAAAGGTATTCATTTATTTACTAATACCACAAACACGTATTATAATGTATATATAATTAATACAATTGACTACTGTTGACTTCGTTTTTTAATCTTAGACGGTATGCTTACCTCGCTCATGAATCGATGAAGTACACGAGAAGGTCTTTCCCCGTGAAGTCCGGTTGCTTCGAGTTCCTGACGCATGTGCTCAACTGTTATCTGAGTGCGGTACCTCCAAACCCTGGGGTTATCTACTAACTGATCGGAATTTTCATACGTCTGGTGACTGTCAGTTTCATAGATCAAAGCCATCAGAGGATCACCACCTGACAATTAAATGCATAGCATCAATACCTAACAACGTATAGCATATATAAAAAAAGTGAATGCATTTGCTTGATACAAAAGCTTGTAAATGAAATGTAATAATAGAAACAGTTGTCATGTCATTGTATTGCGCAATCTACTACTGACTATTTATTTTAAGCAGTGCGTAATCCTACGAAAAACAAGGCTTGTTTAGAGCAATGTTTTTATTTGTTTGATATGGGTCTATGAATTTAATTCTCTCGTGTGAAAGTAAAGTAAAACACACATTTTAAATGTAATTGTTTGTTCAGTTATGTTGCCCTTATATAACTTACACGAATGAATGATCCAACCAATTCAGATTGTACAGGAAAAAATAAAAGCATCGCCAACATTTAACAAAGGAAAAAAAGAAATCAGATTTACCTAATCTGGTATCGGTTGCTAATACGTTATTGAATCTCAACAGCAGGTCGTCCATATTCTTAAAAAAAACGCATCTTACATGCAAATATAAATGCATGTTAACTTGAGTCACAGCAGAATGTATGTAGTTTATCTCCATTTAAAAAAAAATGAAAATAAAAATCAATGGTTTTAAAACATGTATTCCGCCCTTGCAGAACTGCAGATTAGTCGTTAAGTGCGACTTTTAACATAAGTGTGTGCATGCCCCGTGATCTTAATATTTTATCATCTCTAGATCTATAAATCAAATCGCAAAACTAAACAAATACTAATTTTTATTCTCTTAAGCGTCTCTATATTATGTATGAACAGATCCCTGTGATAATGACCTTTGACATTTGCCCTTTTTACCACCTAGTTGAATGGCGTCTTCATTTCAACTTGTGTAAACAGCATACCAATAAAGTTTATCGCGGGTCAAAGCATTATATAGATAGCATTAGGGTTCTTATTATATGTTACATGCCCCATCATCATCATCATCATCATCATTATCATTATCTTCGGTGTCGTCAACATAATCATCATTATGATTTTCATCATCATCTTTTTCATCGTTATCATCATCAACAGCATACTCGTCATCATCATCGTCGAATCAATCATCAACATTATCGATATTATACTCAAAATCCTCCTATCATCATCGTCTTATCATAATCAAAATCGTTTATTAAATGTCACCATACATAATGATTCTGCTGCTCCTCCTCATCAGATTATCCAAATAGCAATCAGCCTTCAACACTCATTACAAATAAACAGGTTTTGGTCCATATACGTTACTGTGTTATTACTTTTAATGCTGTAACGATGATTTTGATGATGATGTTGTTGCTGATAAATTTACTGCTGATGGTGATGGCGAAGAGGAGAATTAGGTGGAAGAGATATGGGAGGAGGATGCAGTGTTTTATGTTAAACACACACGCTGGATTGACACCAAACTGCATTGAAACAGTGCGGTTATATTGGTGACACATGCATGCATAACCTGAATGTTGTTCACGCCATTATACAGAAACAATTATCAAATATTATAAAACATTTACCGTTGTACTGTTCTGCAAAATTGCGACAGAAAATTCCTTTTCCCAGTTTTTTCGATCAGCATTTGTTTTTAGCAAAGTAATTTCAGTCGGTACTTGAGTTCCTGAATAAAAGCGGAAACTTAGAATGCATAACTATCTAGAATCAAATTTATTAATGTGCAAAAAGCAACAATAATACACGTGATTGATATATTGTTTATGCTATTTCACGTTTTACGATTTTCGAAATGCTCTTACCTGAATTATTTGCAATGCTTTCAATGACAAGGTGCATGAGTAAGATAATATCATCAGCACTGCGTTTCAACGACCTTTGTAGAACGTCTATGTTCCCTCGAATATGGCCAATTAAAAATTCTGAAACGTGTTCTTTGTCAACGTCTGGCTTTATCACGGTTTGTATCTGAAACGTATAATATTCACAATAATGCGATCAGTGTAAGCATTTTTTTCTTACGTAGAAAAACATGCGAAAACAGTATAAAATCCTAGTTCATATCCGATTGAAGTAAAGGTTCTGACATCTATGCAGTTTGATGAGACTGGGGAATATGTGTTCAAATAAAATAGGAAAACACGTAAGGAATTGTTTTTGAAAAGTTTGCCATATGATACAATTTATTTTAGAGATATTAATATTTTAAGCTCATTTGGACATCTTGTGCCTTGAAACTTATTCTTTAAAATGTTCAACGAGTTCGTAGAAGACCATTATGGAATATGTTTGTAACGAGTCATACATTTTGACCAAGAAGATTCGAAATATGACCAGAATTCGACATTATGATGACGATCGATAACGAAAACATAATAATAGACTGCCCCAAACGCCTGTTCATCTGATAAGCAACCGATTCGCTCTAATGTTTATCCAATAATTGAACAATACGACTTAACTTAATTACATGAATTAAACTATTTTGTACGCTACCTTGAAAATGAAAATATTCGCACATTGGTCTGGGGCATTTACATGTTATTTAAGAAGCCTTTTAGTTGATGCATTGTATTTAATAAGCAGTATTAACCATACTACACAAATTGCAAGAATCGTACAATGGCTTATTGACACTTTTCCTCTAAATATTGATGTTATAAGACATTTCAGTGTTCAATACGGATATATATTTGGACTAAAACATTGCTTGAAAAGTCATATTGGACGAGCCGTTAGCTGTGTATGAATTCAAATATATCCCGTATTGCACAGTAGAAATGTCTAATCTTTGTTTTCTGTATATTGTCTACTTACAATATTGTTTCCGTAACTTAAATTAAAAACAAACAAACATGTATTTACTTATAAAATCTCCATTCAAATTATTTTGCAAGTTATAACGTTTGACGAATGACGTTATTTCTGTAAACATGCACATTTCTCTATGTGTGTAGAACTAATCTAGAAAGTGCAGCTGTAACTGCTTTGTAGCAAGTTACTGCTGCACTTTCTAGATTAGTTCTACACACATAGAGAAATGTGCATTTTTCAGAAAAATATTAGAAAAACAAATGAATCAAATATCGACCAATTAATAAAATATTTCGGATTGTGTTTAGTGATTGATAACTTCTCAATGTTATTTCCAAAGCCGATTTACTTTTTTTAAAGACATGTTTGGGGTGTTTTTCACAATCATAAACAAAGTAAAACCATCTTCCGTCGTCCGTAACGAGGCAATTGCGTTATATCCGTTGCAAAAGAATGACTTTAACGCGATAAGCCTGTATGACAATCATGTGATTTCGGAAACCAACTTAGTATTTTAAACAGGCTTAAACCGATATTTATAGAATTTTTCACTGTCAAAATGTAATAACATGTAGTTATTTTCAACAGTCAATCAAAAATATTTACATATTTTTCAAACAAGGCTTCTTTATCTACATGGGAACAGTTGGGTATTATTTCAGGGTTGTAAATAAAATGTATTTTGCAGATTAAAACAAGAATTTCACACCATGGTCATCATTGTTTTTATGTTTAAGGTATTATGAATAAGTATTTCTCAACGGGTAGTATCCCTTGTCAAATGCGTGGGAAAACAACTATAAGCACGTGCTAGCCTCATGCGATACGAAATGAAGATTTGGGGTAAACACAGAATAAATAGCATTGCTCAATGATGGACGCAAAACAAAAAATTCATCATATCAATATTACAAGGTTCAACGAAAATTCTCTAACGATAGACAATATGAATCCACCAGAGATGAATTTATTTTAATTGCATCAACATCTGAAAAGTAACAGTTGCTTTAATTCAAAAGACATTAAAACAATACAAATATATGTAAAAAATACTAGTGGCTTGTTATTAGTCACATAAATTATACAGAAGTGTAAGTACATGGGATACACCTGACATATTACCTGATCAGTTGGGCCAAGAAACATAGCCATGTGGACAAGAAGCCTTAGAAGGGTACAGTGTAAGGAGCTCAGATCTCTTACGGGAGGCACCACTTCATCGGGATTTGCTTTTCCTAGTATGTGTCCTACCTGTATAGTGCTATAAATAAAACATACACGATTAATTCACATTAACACACTTTAATGCATTATATCAAACAGCATTTACATTATTCTTTTCTAGTAACATACCGCTCTGCTTTAATGTTCCCTGGCAACGGCGTGTTGTACTCCACAGCCCCTGTGTCTGCACCACATACTTTACAGGATCCTTTAGTCGCCGTTCTACCACACTTTAAACGACAAGTGATGTTAAATATTCAAATCCAAATGCTGATTTGTTTTATGTTATCTTTATTAATGCTTAGATATTGAAAACAAACAAGTGAAAACAATAATAGCAGGTAAACCTGTTTATATAGGATTTGTCATTTGATATAGAAACGTATACACACAAGGCAATTATCGATAGATACATTTGTCTAATTATAATAATGGAACAATGTTGAACACGTTAATCTTAAACATATTAAACCATAACTAAGAACAATAGAAACAATATGTCCCATACATTCTTAAAGTGGGTTTACTATTCACGCCTTGATAGTCTTATAATAACGCTAGAGTCGTCGAAGTTCGTTTGAAAAGAAAATCGAACGCTACTGGATTGTTATGATTCCAGGTACAGACAAGAAGAAGCGATCTTTATGTTGTGACCTATTTATATAAACATTGAAATTTAATATTGAATATTTTTCCTGCGTTTACTAAAATCTTGTGATATGCATAATTGCTTCAAATTTTAACAAAGTTCAACTCAAAAAGAAACGTTATACTGTACATAGGGAATGTGTGTCCGGTAGTCGAAACCTTACTACAAACAATGTATAGATACGGGGGTAATTGGAACAGTCCATGTAAAGAAGTTGATGTGTTAAATGACACCCTCACTTAAACACAAGTTATATTTAGGATACTAACTAATAATATGTTGTTATTACTATTTAGCTACTGTTTAGTAAGATAAAAACACTCAGGCACACACAGACGCAAACAACAGACACATAGACACAGACCCACCACGCGCTAAAATAGAAGCGCTAGCATAAACGCGCATGCACTCAAGGACATAAGCGAGTATCACGCACATGGCCAAACATGCAAGTGCCCGTAACTTTTACAATTTGCAAATCAATCATATTCCTATGTTTTTAACGTTTTGAAACGAATTCATATCGTGTACGATCAGCAAACCCTGCTCCGACACCACTATGATTGAATCGACAAAAATAGCCTTCACCCCGTAAATAATCGTACACCTGCCAGAGTTCTCTCTCTGTATACTAATTTGCGTTAGATCGTTAAACAATTCCGTATTGATTCTTGTTCTATATTAACGCCATACATGCAGAGAAAGACAAAAGAGGCCGGAAGTCGATCCATACATTCAGTAGCTACAAATTATCATCCACTAAGGCAAGCACGGAGTGTAAATAAAAGGAGCATGAATTGTGATTTGAATACAGAAGAAAGCAACCCGCAAAGATTGAAATCATTTCTCAATAACACGCAAAAATTAATGAAAAAAATTCATTCAGAAGCATGAACGATGAAATGTTTGTACATCTAATGAAATGAAGAAAAATACAGTTTCAATTCATATGCAAGTTATTAACATAATAATGACATTTACCAACAGGAATGTACCGACGGATAACCCCTTCCATAATACATTGTTATAGCTTTATACATGAACCATAGTCTTCCTATAAATATGCATTTATAATTTAATAAGCGTAAGGTGCAGAACTAGTGTAAACATCGGAATATCACTACAAGCATTAAACAAGTGCTACCAGGGTAACCGTTTAAAAGAATTTCGAGTTATTCAGAGACGTTCGATGTACACGCTGACGGCATAATTTTTAAAAGAAAACAATAATGACTCATGTATCTATAATCAAAATTACATACATAAGAACGACTTAATTTAATCTTTTGTATATAAATCAAAACGTATTGTCGAGTAAAATACCACTTTATCAGTTATATCACAAAGATTTCTCCATATTCTAATTTGTATGAATTACACAAGCAACTATCATACGTATTAAGGTTTATTCATGCAAAACAATAACTTAATATCACGGTTAAATAATAGGTTTGAAAGTCATTTATTAAAAACATTTTTTAAAGAAATATTGAAATTGTATGCAGTATTTTGGATGGAACATAACGTAATTATAACTCAAGTTTTAATAATATTTGGTTTATGTTACGTTCATGGATATGTTTACCGCATGCGCAAACTACACTGTCAAACTCCGGTTAATTACAAAGTATGCATGCCAAACGACTTAGACAAATTACCATCAGAAAATTTACATTTACATATATATTTCGAATTTAAAATTGCAACGTTTAAGATTGGAAATATTTCCAAGAGTTATTATACCACTGATCGATAACACATGTAATTACCGCCCACTTTCTGGGATATCAGGTCATTTGATATAATCAGGTTGCTCTACAATATTTGATTATTCTTGAGTCCCGATGACTCCTTGCAACTAGTTGTTAAGGCATTTAACAACCTATTTTATGTTGTTGTTGTTTTAATCAACTTTTCTGTTACTATAACTTGCTAGTAAATTTAAACGTTTCAAGACTGTAACATTTAATAGGAAATGTTAATAGGTAAAGTGAACATGTCTACCCTCATATTTCCCATATGGTTTGAGCAGTGTATTATCATTATTAGACTATTATTAGTCTTGTTTTAGCTATGTTATTGGCAATAGAAGATGTGCATTGGTGAATGCAGCATCCTATCCGATGAAACAATTCATTTATTGAATGTTATTTAGGTAAAGGTTTTGTAATGGTTAACTGTGTTCAATGTAAAATAAATATTTTGACACGTTCGATCAATAAGAATCAAATTTAGTAGTTAGTATAAACGAACCATAAAAATATATGTTATGGCAATATAACAAGTTTAATGCTATAAGTATGACTAATAAACATTTTTAAAACAAATAATGTGTCTGCATTCCTTTCCATTGCATACCACAGAAAACGTGATTCTGGTGTCGAAGACCTTATTCTTCATTCTTTAGGTTGTTACGCGTATTTTATCTACTTTACCATTTAACATTTATAACATACTTCGTTGTCGTAATCGAATGTAAGGTTATAGCTGTTTTCATGATACGTATGTGAAAAAGCATTTCAAAAAATGTTGCAAAACAAATCAATTGATTTGTTTTGTAATCTTCCTTATGTCAAGTGGTTACACAAACAAGCAGACGACCCGCGTTAATAAATCCAATAAAAGCGCAACGGCACAATAATAAGCCATTCAAGTCATTTAAGATTTTTAGTACACTGTCTTGTTAGTATTTTATGACATTTTTAATGAATAGAACACTCGCCTAAAATAAGATTTCTAAGTTCCATAACTGATGTAGTTTAGTCCCTAGATGCAAGGTTGTAAGCAATGCATGAAGTCATAGGTCATAAACACAAACTGACATTTAAAACTGAAATATAACTTACATTTCCAACCATGTACGGATGCCCATTGGGACAACCTGAAAATAATTTTTAATTACTGAAACAAATCTCGGTATAAAGTGTTTTGCGTGTAAAACAAGGCTTTGAGAGTTTTACACGCAACACTAGTTTCATTTAAAAAGGTCAATTACCTTAACATTTTTCTTTTAGGTATATGTTTATAATATTTCACCATTGAAATCTTATATTTCCATTAAGCACAGCACATATGTGTTGTTGTTGTTTGAACATTTATTATGCGATGGCTGCTGACAAGCAAAATGGTGTGCATATTACCGTTGCATTGCTATTCAGGTGTGTACTACGTTTCATGAATTTTTCTAACGTACATTTCGATGACTTATATCACTTCGTTAAATTCTATTTTAGTACAAGTCACCTGACAATTGACACCTTAAATCTTTTTCAAGATGTAAACCCAGTTTCATGAGCCCATTCCATGTACTTGAGAGTCGGAACGATGGACGGTCCAGATGCATGGATTGATAGGCAGGCCAAAGTCACACCTATCGCCAACTTCGTACGCAAAGTTTCATGATCATATTTTATATAATCTTGATTAATTACACAATTTATTTTCGTTCCATTTTAGTAACATTGATTTGACATTTGACCCTGTTGAAAACCGAAAGGTCCATCATCCCCAAATAGCCCGATATAAGTATATAATATTTCGTCAACGAATATGCAGATGTTTTGTGAACAATCGCAGGTTTTAGTTCTGCATGTGAACGTTTCTAATTTATATCAATGTTTGCGGATTGACAGATATAAAGACCGATCAACAAAGGAAGAAATCGACATACTTACATATGAAAAATAGAAAGATAAATGTGTATACCGAGTTGAATGATACTATCTTTTGTACGTTTTGAGGGATAACAACTCAAGTTCTGTAATTATTTAAGTAAAAATTAGCTGACATATGAAAAGGTAGTCCTGCATAATTCTATTATTGTCCCTTATAAGTATGCTTAGTTTAAGAAACCGGTAGGCGACTGATACTACGTAGAAGTAAAAGTAATACGTACGATAGAAAGTTGGATTATAATCCTCGGCAGTACGAAAAGCCAGCAATAAGTCATAAAATTCCTCAAGGTCGTCTTCCGGCATCGTAGGAAACCTCATTTGCTGATCAATTATTAAAATTATAACCAATTAACTAATAATAAACACTTCTTATTTGCCGAGTGTAATTTAATTTTCGTTTGTGATATTGCGACACAATGTAAGTACATCGACTCAAGTAGTGTTATAATACGTGAGAAGAATTTGCGCATGTCTGCATGCACACAATAATTTTGAGTCCATACGTTTAGATAAGTGCTTATTCGATTTAATCATATCAATTTTTCAACAAGTTGTATTGTAGAATGCGCACACCATTATATATTATTTAATTACATCCACCTATCATATAGAATGCATCTTTTTGAACATTTATAACATGTAAATTATGTTGTTGTTTTTTAATTTATTTAAATAATCAAGCGCGCTAAAGCATTTCACAAATACATCGCAAGGACTCGTGTGCAACGTTAATGATCTTACAATATCTTTACATTTTACCTTGATGATTTGATCCCCAGTAATTATATAAACTAATGGGTCCAAAATGTTCCCACAGGGGCCACGTTGAACTGTTGACATGGCGATTTTGAAGTGAGCCAATAAGCATTGTAGTCCTTGTGTTGAAGTATCCGTATTACATGCCATGACGAGAAACTGCGGTTGCATGTTGTTTGTCATAATAATGTCCATTAGATCCTGGGTGTCATTAAACAAACGAAAGAAGCGTGAATTTATAACGTTAAAGAAATTACATGAACCATATAAGAACTGTGTAAACATGTTTCATTCAAATCTATTTTACACGCTGTTTATGTGACTCATTTCAAAACACATTCATTTTAGAACCATACAGAGTTAAAAAAAAACAACAAAAAAACTAAGATTTAAAAAATCAGTTTATAATATAATATAAAATATTGAAACCTTGTCCTCCATCGACATCTTCATGGCATCTTTCAGTTGTTGCAGTGCCTTAAATATTAAGCGAAGAAGATATACTATTTAATAACAGTCTATCAACGACGGTTAGATACAAGCGACACTTTTGGATACCATAATATAGAAAGCGCTAAACGAATATTATTTCCATCCAATTGCTCTCTCGAAACAATGAACTAAGATTTAATAATTCATACGCATCAACTATTGTGAGAATACTTAAGCAATTTATGGATAACGTACAGAAGTCACTGTATATATATAGTAAACCATAATCGCGTTTTTTAGTTATGAGGGTAACTTTAATATGCACAGCTCATTTGATTACATGTATAGACACGTACAGTATCTTTTTCGCAAGTTGATGATCATACCAAACAGGATGTACGGATTAGGATTGTATCTGCCATTGAAGGATGTATGCACTTTGATTTAATAAGAGCAGAGCAAATATTCGTTTAACAAATACATGCGGTTGAGAAGTCAAACATTTTGATGTTTAGTAATAATAACATTAAACGGTTGATATATATACACAAATAAACGTCAAACCTAAACGCAAAGTGTGACGGAATTTCAGACGGACAGACAGACGGACAGACAGACAGACGGACAGTACGATCACTATATGCCCACCTTCGGGGGCATAAAAATATATATCACTATAGCTTATTATTAACTAGAGAGCCATATCAAAAATATACGCACGTTAATAAAGTGTGCTTTTTTCAAGATTCGACAAAAACTCAATTGGTTTTTATATGTTATGTTGACTTGGAATTGCGACCTTGACTTTCGAAATAAGGTGCATGGCCCTTGCGTTCGCTTCTCCGTCTCAGTATGTTGAACATTTGTTTCAAAACTCTATTAAGTCTTATTTCTATATTTTGACATTGAGCTTTGAACTGTGACTTAGACCTAGGGACATGGATCATAATCGCGACGCAACTTTAAACAATTCCTGTAATTTATGCAAACATATTTGGAAATCCATCCTGCTAAAACTTCACTCTAAAACAAATGTTATGGTTTGATTGTATCATTTGCCGTTTACCTTTAACTGTTACATCAACCTTCCTGTATGTCATATGCCTTTAGAAAAGTATTGCCATTTATATATTTCGTAAATATGTGAAATAATAATAATAATCGGGCAAAATTAACCTCCGGACAAAGTGTTAAGGGTTTATTACTTATATTCGACCTTGAACCTTGACTTGTGGCCCCTAGGGGTCTCTCTTTTGCGCTACACTGGTCCATATAGTTAAATTTAATATGCTTGACAGTTCTGCTCTGGACATTGCTCGCGTTTATTTCTTAAATAGGAAAGTAGACCCTGAGCATTAGGGCCAGACTCGTTTGTGCGAAAATCAAACTTATCATGTTTATTTTTTTTCGCAATTTTTTTAAAAGTCACCTATGCTTATAAACAAATTTATCCTCTGAACGATTTGTACAGAACTGATTTATTCAAACAGGTCAAAACTTTGCCCGTATCACTTCAATCCGTATCCATAAAGTACGAAACTGTTCGGTGGTATTTATTCTTATACTTTTACTTTATTTTTCGGGACGGATTTTTAAATAACTTGTATGATGTTGTTATCACCACGAAACGGTGTGTCGCGCAAAAGCGGCATTTTCTTACCTTCGAGTTTAACGTTATATCGAAAATGATACGCGTACTCAAAGAATTAAAATATGAAAGTGCATGTTCATATATACACTATTTAACCACTTTTGTTTTCTTCATCATAACTTTGTATCGCTAAAATATATGAATTACCTTTTTAACTGAAGTTATGATACTACAGTCAGCATAAACCCACCTTTTAAAAAAGAAAGGTGGCATAATGATTTTTTGCAGATTGTGTGCTGAATTAACTGTTCGTCAAATTGTTCAGTTGTAAGCCACTAGTAGGGGACTTGGGCAACTGCATTTGAAAAACAGTATGTACATACATAAAATGTGTTTCCAAACAATACGCACCTCGATGTGTCCACTCAATTTAGTTCGTACCGCAGTGCAAGCTACTTCCCTGTGAAGCGCTAAAAGCATATGACGTTCATTCTTTTCGCCTTTGGCATTTAGGTCCTGCAACACAAAAAGCGTACAGTGTATTGCGTGTGATCGACTAGGTAACCAATAATACAATTTTTAAATGAATGAAAAAACATACATACCTCTAGAACAGAATGTAACATGTGTATGTCTTCTCCAATAATAACTTTCGCAATTACTTCTCTTATGCGTATGTATGATTCACCACACACAATATATCTGTCAGAGACTTCTTGCTGTAAAAAAAATGGTTTTCCTCAGAATAAAGACGGGTTAGCTTTTGAGTAATTAATACACTATGTTAACAGCATTTATTATGTCCGTAGACACAAATTTGTCAGGTAATATTCTCCAAAACTTTTCAACGTACAAAATTCAAACTTTAGGTGATTGTTTTACACATTATGACGTTGTGCATATTTGATTGTTATCGTCGTACGTCAACTACTACAAACGTTATGACCCTTTTCAACTTATAATTTCTGACACATTATGTTTGTAACTATAAACTTAAATACACTGTCCAGATTTGTTGCATTTGGTATGGTACATGTTTGAATATGAAAGCCGTCTACTTAGTTTTATCAAAGAATGATATATGGGGTCAAAACTGGTAAAACCGAGGGTGTCATATAGTCAATTCAGACTTAAAAAGCAAAATAACTTTAAAAATAGTTTTACTCGGAAAACCACAATGCCCAAAGGTTTAATAATCGGAATTAATATTGTATAATGTTTCTCTTCAAACTGCGTTCAAAGAATGTCCCTGGTTTCACTTTTTCATTGTCACAACTTGCTATATATTTTTTAATTGCGGCGTCAGGAGGGGGGATATAATTTTTACGTTTAATTTGTTATGAAGTTATTAAACAAAAATAGTATGTCAAGTTTTATTAACTTTTAGTGTCCCTGATCATACTATCAAAGATGAATTTATAAGCACCTTGACAATTTATTTTTGAATAACTACGAAATGAAGATACAATTTTGTTAGTTTTTAGTAATTGCCATGGCTTTACCCAACCAATATACAATTACAATCCAAGTTTTGGTATAAGGCAATTTGTAAGTTCAATTACAATAGATTCATTCAGGTATTATTGAGCAGAAACCATCTTGCTCTTCTAACCAAGAGAGGCTTGAAACTAAACTACCCCAAACTGATAAGTACCTTCAAGTAAGATCTTCATATTAGCTATACTTGAATTAAAATTGATTGAACTTATATGTTCTTAATTATTTCATAAACGAAAACCATTGTTCTGCTTTAATTATTGTGCAATACACCTTGACCACATCCATTATTTACGCCGTTCAACCGAACATACTTAAATTTATATATATTTGTGTCAAGATAAATTATGTTTAATAATTATAATTATACATGTTTATACATTGCACACATACCAAACGCGTCGCAAACTGAACGTACTTGATATAAAGTACACCTGATTTTATTAGATTACTAATTAATCTGCCAGACTGACCCTGTTATAATTAACAAAAACAGTAAAAAATAATGTCTGATCAGTACATTTTATTTTATTTTATTGTTTTGAACCGAAATGGCTACAATCACCAAGTTGCATACCTCCTTCTGCGTGTCATCTAATGCTACCCAGTTGAAAATAGAATTTTCAGATTTTGAAAGCTTCTGGTACGCATCTATACCATAGCGACGGCATAGTTGTTTTACAAGATACACTCTGCAAACATAATTTTTCAAAGAGTCGTATTTTGTCGTATTTTCAAACATTATATATTTACCACACAATCGCAATCCACGCAATTATTCTTAAGTATCATTATATTGATGAAAATCAACATAAAACTAAAGATACACATGTACACATATTATTGCAAATAACCTTTGTACTAAACACGAGTTAAATAGTTCAGAACGATTAAGTACGTTTGGTATATTTAAGATTAAAAATTATTGTACAGAAAACACTGCATTTTAACAATATCAGACCGAATTGCGAATCATATTTTAAATAGACATGATAGTCAAGTTACATTTTTACAATATTTCCAACCATGTTTGGCAATATTTAACCACGGGCAGACATGATTCAAAGTATGCATTGCATCAGTTGAGCTTTTTGACTATGAGTAACTAGAGTCAGACCACAGTCAAATAATAAATCCAGAGCCAAAGTCGGATCAAACACTTTAGCTAACCATTTTTGACCACGGATAACCATGGTCAAACTTGATAAAAGGTAAACATGTCACAGCGGTAGTGTGTCGTTAATTATAAACTGCTAATGCATTATCTTAATTATTTCAGATAAAACTAGTTTGTTTTTTATTAACAAAGTGTTTATTAAGTGTTACAACAAATCTGTACTGTTAATTTGATTCCGATGAAATTGTTTATTTCGTTTATTAGCAAACGCATGTGATGTTAAAACTGATTTATCACCCCTACGTTTAGGATGAGGTTTTGTCCACTTAGTACTGCAGCCCTGCAACATTCTCTCAAAATCGTAGGTGATAAAATTAAGGGCCATATTGTTAAACATCGAAAGGAACCCGATCGCAAGACATCAACACAGCACAATGACGACTATTATGATAATTAAGTTGAAAACAATATAAAATATAGACCTATGTTCAATCCAGATACACAAAACTAAACATATACCAAACGACTTACTTTGGCTTCTTGGCATTTTGACACAGTTCTTTTGCGGATAAGATAAGAGTGCGCTCTTCATCTGTCATTGTCAAGATATTAGATGTAGCCACATTTCTTTCATGATTCACAACAAATTGTGCTGCGATTGCTAGATGTGATCTTATACGCGCGATTGCGATTAACTTATCTGTCAAATCACACTGTGTGTTAAAAACTTGGGCGGCGTTTTCCATCGCCTGTTGTGCAGCTTTGGAATGGTGTTCATAAGAGTGAAAAAGTGTATCCTGAAATGCGAGAATGTGTTACACATGGTAAATTATACATCTTTTGTTATTATCTTTGATTAAAGTTTATGTAAGAACTATGAGAACGAAAAACACCAACAAATTTACGTTCAGATATAAAAAAAAATGAACGACATTGTTTGATCTTATCTAATCTTTATAATGTGGTTACATTGACATTTGTACTATTGTATCGATGAAACAACTTAACTTGATGGGACAATAAATAGATGTATTACACCAATAAATTACGAAATTCATTTTGTCAATACACATGTGTTATTAAGAAACAAATTGTATCTCAAATATTAAATCAAGTTTTGAAAACACGTCGCAAACCAAAACGTCGTAAACGAAAATGTGTTTACATATTTGCTTTTCCGAGCTTGACAATCATATTTCGCAATACACAAACATGGATTAAAACTTTGTACAGAATTTTTTATATATGATCTGTGTGTATGGTCCCAGTTATACGAGACGTAAAAACAACCTTAGCAAGGATTGTATGAATATACCTCATAGCACTGTATTATCAAAATATACAATTCGAGTTTATTCTCTCCGCTTGTTTCTGTTGATTGAGCGGTTTCTTCTATTAATTGTCCTAGGTGTTTGGACATAAGTTGATCTTCACTGCAAAAAAACAACAACAATTGTTCATATTATAAATTTTGCCAAAAATATATATCGGAACCCCCGAATTCATTTGTTTTACTTACACTCTGTATTATGACTTAAAATCAAAGTAATTACCTTGACTTTAAAACTAGCTGCAAAAGAAATGACCTGAAGACCGGATTTGGATCTAGGCCCGTGTCAAACAAAGTCAAATTTTTTGTGAATTGTTTCCCAGACTTTGACGTGCATTTGACAAAGCCAGTGAGTCTTTGAAGAACCTCTTCAGAAGGAGGTATGCCATCAGCAAAACACAGTTTTGCTACAAGCTCCAAAAAGAATGTATTGCAACGCATCTGATACTTTTCAAGTTTTTCGTTTCCAATTCTGAAAGCAATAAAATATATTGATAATTACTATCTTTGAAAAGTCTAAGGTACAGTTTATGCTATCGAATAAATGCAATAATTAATTTTAAATGTGTCAGAACTATTTTTGAAACTAGTATAGAAATAATTTATGAATTATTAAACACGTACTTTCTTTCCTTGTCGACGACAGGTTTCCAGTTTTCTGGAAACGGTTCATTACACTTCGGACATTTATTCTCATTTAGCGCTTTCAAATCTTTAGAGCATGTATGACAAACAATATCTCTTTTTTGACACGGCACTGTTATTGGTACACTTTGTAATATCTCCTGACATCGACAACACGTAACATGTGAGCTGAAAAGTAAAGTCACTAGTTGTTCTGAAACTAGTTGATATCATAACTATAAACATTGGTAAAGCACAAATAGAATTGATATACTGAAAAACGAATTTAAATGCAATTACGAATTCATAATACACGTATTATATGTTTAATCTACAAACCCGATACTGTCTTTCACAGCATTTTTGTTACACGCTCGAAGAAATTTTTCCACAGCACTAAACGACGTCATTTGTTTCATATTCACCTTATCTTTAAGCAACTGAAAAATATTGGTATACGTTTAAAAAAAAACTCACGTATAAACATATCTAAAACGATTTAAATGCTTAAAATGCATATTTGGATTATTGATATATTTACCAGTGGATGTTTATCAAAACTATCTACCAAATTAAAGCCAAATCATCAATATCTTTTCTTATGAATAGTATGCGTCAAAGCAGTATCTGCTAACAGTACCATACTATTTACTATTTTCATAGACAAATTAATTTAAGATAAAAGAAATGACTAGCAACTTAAAAATAATTTAAAGATAAACAATTTATGCGAAAATGAAAAATGCATATATTGAACATACCGCCCAGAGAGGCATGCAGTTTTTGATGGTAACACTTTCTTTGTCCTCGACAGTACATACATTCTCCAAAAACATCTTCATGACTACAATACGAGTCCACATCCATCTAAGAAAAAGTTGTTTCAAATTCAAGTTAATGTGTAATAGTTAATTATCAACGGAAATGCATATACCAACTTAGAACATCCGCATTATAGTTGTATTTTAGATATGCTTCGCACACTATGGATTATATAATTGACGTATATGGACTTCTAAAGTGTATTGCATGATCCTGAAAAAAAGCCTCGGAGCGATCCTGCAAGTACCTTTTATTGCATGATATATATTTGGATTTCTACGTACCCGATATCAGTCACTTAATGAGCATTGTATGTTGTATCATTGTCAAACATTTGTAATTGATTCGTTGTTTACCTATTGCAATTTGACAAATACTTCACATTTGCATTTGTTATAACAAACTGGTCAAGGGATTGATGACGATGATGATTAAGTGATCGATAGAGTATATTATGTTATAGCTTTAAACACGTTTATAGGAAATGGGTATTATTCTATTTGAATAAGTTGTTCGAGACATACTATGAGACACTAAATCGAGTTGTGTGCATACAGAGCACATGGAAATGAAGCTTGTTTACTTGTGCTGACGTTCAATCAATGAATAGAACGTATGGAAAGCCTTAATTTACGAGCATCGTCGATCATGATTGTTTCACCAATATTTGTGGATAATAAGCATATTGCTCATGCGTGCTCGAGTGTGACGCTCATTGAACATGGTGCTCATAAGATTAAGCATTTTCTTGTACACTCGGTCCAGTTTGAACTGTTGTCCGCTTATATAAAAGTTTGCTGATCGGTTCACAAATATATTGTACATACTGCAATACATTATACAGTTGCATTCTTTATGTATGTTAGATTATATTTTTGCAATATCGTACCCAGACCTCCCAAGGCACTGGCCCGCTCTGCATTGTTATTGTTTTCCTTATTTCATAGGTGACGGTTTACACATTGCCATTTCTTTGTATAGTAATACATTTAGTTATATAATGATGTTGTTCACCTACTAATTGCATTTTTATTGAGTTAGTGACCTTATATATACAATCGATTTTTTAAATAAAGAAAATCCACAACAAGTTCGTTACTGAATATGTATAAATATGATCAAATTTATAATCTGAAACAATACATTTAACATTTTTGCAAATTTTAGTTATTATTTTTTATCTTTTGTTACGAAAAATAATAGTTAATGACTCCTTATGAGTTATTGATATGTTTTGAGACGATGCCGCCCAGAAAGGTCTTAAATACTAATTTGTATACCACTTATGTAAGGTACACAACTGCAATGTCCAAAATAAAAGCTAACTAACGTCGTTCGAGTAAACACGTCCGATGTATGGCTCTCCTGATGCTTTTTGTCCTCTGCATGAAGAAATATTTCAACGACTGGTCGGTATTGGTGCACCCTTGATAGCCAAGTGCGCTGTGAATTTATATCTTGCAGACCTTTAGGCTCGGGAGTCAAATCGTCCACCAGAAGGTACAATGCATAATATGTCTGAAGGTAAACCACAATAAAAACACATTAACAATTACCGACAAACATAACATGAGTTAAACACGCAACCCAGAGTAGTAATAAGCTACATCAACCGTGATGGAAAACTATCACAAACGAATTAGGAAGCTATTTCCACACCCTCTAAACAATATTTATGCCATTGTAAAGTGATCAACACATTTTAGATTTATGTTACCACAATTTTCGAGCAAATTTTTGAAATAGTTTGCTATATTTAGTGACAATAAGAAATTAATTACCACGAAGAAGAACACTTTATGATCATCATTACTATTATTAAGATAAACGAATAGGCGTGTTTTGAGTTGAGAAACATAACGTTTAGCCATAAGCTAACATTTCTTAGACAGAAAACAGTATTACGTTTAGTATTACATATAACCTAGTATGTAAGTCAAGTACAAGAGGAAACTTTTAAAGTGCATCTATTTTAAGAGATCACACTGGTTTTTTGCCGATATATAAACCTTTAAAAACATCCGTTGACTGAATTGAACCTTATTTTCAGCGTAGAACGCTGGATTAAGTTTGTTTAAAGTACATATTTTTTTTTATGTAAGCATATACAGCCCATCGTTATTTACACATATATAAGCATGCGCTGAAATGAAAATAAACGTATATCATTTCAAAAAATATATCACTTCAAATTAACAAGAAATAAATTTTGAACATAAGGGTTTTCACGTGGATCAGTTAACATTTGCACAATGACTACACAATGTGAGAAACATTTAAACAAATGCAATAAAAATAAATAAACAAATATTGGTGAAACAAATATGATTACGTTATAATACATATATATTATATGTTCGAGTATTTTAAATAATTCTAAACAAAAAAAAATACTAGTTTGTTTAACACTATTTTTCTTTTAACCAGTGAGGAGATTGATAACTCATGCGATCATGAATTAGCCTTGTTGAATGACAGGTAAATTTCGAGTCCGATATAGAAATGTGTAATGTCGGATAGACACTGAGTGAAAACAGTATAAGTGTATGATACGAGTACAACCCGAGTCGCAGCGGCATATGAAATGATCGTTACATGAAACAGTAATAACAAAAATAGTTTTAAAAACGATCAAAGAACTGATCACAATATAAAACTAGAAATGGCGCGGCAGAGGCCGACGCGTAAACCCTCGCCGAATGTTTGACCTAGGTGCGCCCCAGGGTTGGTAATGGGGCCATGCATAGTTGAGATTGACCGTATTGTCATAAGAGAAGTTCAGTATCAATTAGAAGTGAATTGGTGTAGAAATGNCGGAGATAACCACAATATCCCCACCTTTTTTTCAAAAAGCGTGGGGATAAAAAAGGTGTAGTGGATTGTTTGAATGTATGGTATATGCCAGGTTGTGCTAGGTGTTTTATTTGTTTAAACCTACGCGGTCTAAAATTTGGCGTACAATATGGTAACATCAAGACACTGGACATATATTTAAATCTCAATCATAATAACGAAATACATACAGTACTTCAGTACTTCAAAACAAGGGGTGTTAGTACTAAATAACGTTCAAAAAGACAATTGGCATTATTGACAAATGACGATGGCATTAAATAAATGTGTTAAACATTGTTCATTTTTTCTTGAGAAGAAAAATTATAAACTGGTTGAAAATAAATTTAATATATCACTTTCGCAAACAAAAAACATTTACCTTGAGTAATATATTGCAAAACATATATGTTAGGTAACAAATGAACAGAAAACGTGTATTCCCTTTTGAAATCGAATGACATATACTAAAAGTTTGTTTGGAAACATATTGCTTATTCAAGATGTCAACGGTCTAAAGCAAGATTAAGCTTTATCAAAAAAAAACAACAACATAAAACATCTTAAAACAGACAGCAAAAAATAACAACATTGTTATAAGTAGGATTATCATGTGGATTCACACACAAATACACGTCTTGAAAAAGACAGCAAAAAAAGTATCGTTATGAGTGGGATAATCATGTAGGTCGAAACTCAAAGACACGTACAGAAACAGACAGAAACAAAATAACACAATTATTATGAGTAGCATAATCATGTGGATCTCAACACAAAGACACGTCTTGAAACAGACCGTAAAACAAATAACAAAATTGTTATGAATGTGATTATCATGAGGGTCCAAACACAAAGACATGTCTTCTTTTAAGTTGAATTTGCATTTTAACATTCGCGGATACGTGTTAACCATTAACTCTTCAACTAAGAGAGAAACTGATATTATAAAGTTACTGAAATGTTATTTAAATACAGAAAATAAAAAAACGATTTATTTAATGCAATGTTATATACTTTGTATTATTGATTGCAATCTTTGTTACCGCTTTATTATGTACATGTTCGTGTGATGATATCAATATTATGAAGCAATCTAATGCAACCAAGATTGTTAACCCGGTCTATCGTATCTTCAAACGTTTCGCTGACTCAACACCATGGCCATGAACATTATTTTATTTGTTTTGAAATTTTTATATGAACTATAGAGACAGTTTTACTTACAAATTCTTTTTCCTTCCAGATGATATGTTCCGGATTTTGGCTTTCTGTCTCCATCTTTGCACTGCAATTCGGCCACGCCTGGTTGATGCTTCTGAAGTATGCAAGTCGGCGAGACAGCTCTTCATAAGCAAATCGGACGCACACGATATGACGAATAAGATCCAATGATTCACATTGTTCATTACAAATACGTAGTGTTTCCTTGAAAACTTCGTGGCACACAATCTGTAAAAAGGAGGTCATCTGTATCTATTTATAAACATTTTCATCCATAATAAATCGATTTTATTGTTTGAATGTCAAAGTTTGAGTTATCCGTATTAAACATAATGGCAATATTTCTTTAAATGATAAATTATGGGAGTTATAACTGTTAATGAAGGGTAAAGTAGACGTGCAACACAAATGCTAGCTTGTCGATAACTATACCATGTTTGAAAGTGATTACCGAAATTATTAATGATAAATTTAATAAACTAAAGATTATATCTCTTTAAGCTTTATTTCAATTATTTTATTTGAATTGGAATGTGTTGAGAAAACAGTTATTATTTATTTGCATGTATACAATCAAATATTTAAAGTGTTTACATGTAATTCTGTCTCTTGTTTGGCATGGTACACAGATTGAACAAAGTCATGAATATAATCCAGTAACACTTCATGTAGTGTAGGTCTTGCGCGGTCGCTGGTATCACCGGGATGTTCGACTTCAACTGTCGATAGAACCTTTCCGATTGACCCATTTCGTATCAGTGTTGACAACGTTTGAATATGATCCTTTCCTGTAAGATGTGAACAATTCAACATGAGATCGCATCGTCATATATATACAATGTACAGTATACATATATCTTGAAATGTATAGTATATGGAAGCTAGTGGTACAGGTATTTTATCATTCTCATGGCTAGGTAAAATCAAGTACCGTCAGAAGCATAAGACCATTTTAATGAATATAAACATGCTGGTGGTGGTAGTGTAATATATTTCTCATTGCTAGGTTAGAGTAAACGTTCTGGAGGATAGTGATAGTGTTGAAATGTATGATGCTGCTTGCGGTGGTGTCTTACATTTCTCATGGGTAGTTAAGAGTTATTGCCCGTGAGAAGAGGAAGACCATTTTGTTTACTAAGATATTGATGCTGGTGGTATTGGTGACATATTTCACATGGAGAGGTAAAGATGATTACATATTAGAAGTGTAAGACCAACTTATCGAATACATTGATGATTATGGCGATTGTTGTGTCCTATGTTTATGTTTCTCTCGTAGTGGCGTAGTTGATATGTTGTCCGCCTAGCGATCCCACTGAGAGAGCGATACTAAGATCTACCCAAAAGACACCAAGTATTGGTTCTACTCAGGAAACGGACTCAGGAGCGTTTCAATAGGCCTTAGGTGCCCGATGCAATCAAGCTTAAACAAAAAGGCTTAAACTAAACTTATATTTCTCACGATTATGTTATAATAACTGTCCGTGAGAAGGGTAAGAATAACTGATTGACTAAATTAATCATGCTGATGGTTGTGGTGATTTATATGTATCTTGGCTTGTACAAACTATTTTCCCGTATGAAGTGTAAGAAAAACATACTGATTAAAATAACTATGCTTGTATTTGATGGTAGTGAATGCTATTCTCATGGCTATGTGAAATAATTGGCAGTAGAAGTTTAAGAATATTTTATTGACTAATATAATAATCGTGTTGGACATTTCTCGTGGCCAGGTAATTTAAAACATACTTTCCCGCGAGAAGTATGATACCAACTTATTGAACACGCTGCAAATTATATTATATTAAGATAATCGATTGTCCAGTATTAGGTCAAATATTCAAGTCATTGTCTATGTTTAATTATATTAATGCAACTTACTGTTGCTTTTTATATAGAATATGACAAAAGACAAAAAGAACGTAAGATGTTATTTTCTTAAAATATTTTTACAGTTGTAAAAATAAAGTTTGCTAAAATATTCAAAACGATCGATTTTTTCTTTTTATAAATAAGAAGGCATCTTACCATCTTCTTTAAATACGAGATTTCGAAATAAATCATCAAGTGTCTCAATAATGAGCCACGAAAACGGCAAACGTAGTTTAAATTGGTGTCCGTCGCAACCAGTACTTGATACTAGCATTTCTTCAAGCTCGCACTGATTTTTAGGTGATTGTAGGTCCGAGTACTTTAAATATATAAAATACATCTTATATTTCTCCAAAAACAAATATGTCATACCAATAATATAACACATTTACTTTCATTATAAAAAAACGTGCTGTAGAAAAACCTGTCTGAGCAACATATTGCATTTGTATATTTTAGAAAATCTCGGCAGCACACGTTATAATGCAATTGTTTAAGTAAACACATTTAAATATTTAACTATAATTAAATTTCATTTTTGAAAAGAATTCACTTCCCTAAAAGAGCTGAATATTTGCTGAACGATTACCTTTAACTGCAAAACATCTCCACTATTCAGACATCGAACAAAGAAGTCGCGTTTCCAGTTCACTTCGCAAACGACCATGTCTAGGTTGCTGTTTGTGTCCATAAATGCGAATAAACCCGCTAGCGCCGGTTTCACCTTTTTAGCAAGTGCGTGATAACACGACCTCCTACAAAGTATATGTTTAAATATCTTAAGCAAGATTTCAAAAGTAATAATTTAGATAATAAACGACTTAATTAATGATTTTTTATAGCTATAAGTAATGTTTCAACAATAACTTTCAGCACACATTTTAATTAGTGGTATGATGTCAAAGGTTAATTTTCAAACTTGTAAAAGGTGTTCAACGTATGAATACTATTATTTTGTTTGCAGTCACCCATTAGATAAAAACCAACCGAAATGTTCCATGTTTGTTGATATTTTTAACGGCAGCTGCGTCTTTGGTCATCCATTGCTTAGCAATAGATTCGCATACTTGGTCTTTCTCTATCAGCAATTTTCCGATGCAGAGTATGACACCAGTAACGAATTCATCATTGCCTGAATTACATACCAATTTAATATTATTTTCTTCTTACTTATGTCAACAAAATGCTGATGTAATTTCGCTAAATTCACAAAGTGTTTATATTTATCGAGTTTTCTTTTGATTTATTAAGTGTTAAAGGTCATACTAAAGATACATTACTACAAATAAACAATTACAAACACGTTATTAAACAACAATTTGAAACTAGCTATCAATATTATATGTCATCCACTAGCACACTCATATTTATATTGCATAAACGCATATTGTTTTAAACATGAACCTTTATGTTCTCGATGATGGCGAAATGAGTTAAACGCAATTTCTACACGTTTTGTTTCTCGGTTTACAAAGTTGGGTTTATCTTTAACCATAGCGAGTGCTGGTTGTATGCATTGCATAAGTATCCCTTCTAAGTTTCCTCTTGTGACTAAATACGTTTCTTCCTTTTCAGGTCGTAGATTAGTTTCGTCTGTATTTAGATCGACATCCGTTTGGAGTTGATCGCTTAATTCAGCTTGCTTGGACGTTCTACGGTTAAAAAACGCATAAGCAGTCATTCAATAGTGTAATTTATTTTGGACATGGTCATAAACAATGTGCGTCTTATCATTTAAACGAGTAAATACATGACATAATGACAATATGCCAGCTGTTGGTACAAGTCAAAATATATCACCGTATTGTAACACTTAAATTGCATTAGCGATTAAATATTTTGTATACTTAAATATACCTTCAAGGCATGTGTAAGCGGTTTCCGTAAGACACGAAATCCGTCAGAAGTTATTATGCGGTCTTTAAGTCATTTTTTTATTCGAAATTTCGGTACAAACGAATCCGATTTAAAAAAACAAAAACATTTTTATACCAAGATGTAATACATTCAAGACACAAAAAGCAACACAACTGCAGACACGTATTTACATATGTTAAGCCTAAGTGCTGATGACTTCATGATTTACAAGTTAAACGTATTCATTCCCGTTTTAACTGCAGCAGCTTATTGATTCTATTTAATATTTGTTTAAAAAAACTTCATCTGCTATATTAAACAAAAATGGCAGAACCCTGTAATTCTCTTTCTATATATACATTCAATATGATAATCGTACTCTCAATAATGTGTTTACCTTGTTTTCTCAAGTTGAATGAATCCCTTGAACAATTCGCCAATACTTTTGTCGTACATATCTTCGATTCGAGGGAGACCGGTATCTTCTTCATACAAATCGTCTATATGTACCGAATGCCAAACACCACACTGACATACAATATGAAAATGAATGCATTAAAAACAAGCTGTCTATCTTCAAACCTATTTGTACACCTGATACACGAAAGTCAAACAACATGCATGTGCCCTAGGTTATATAATGAGTGTGATGTTTATAAAGACACCTCAAATGTATACCTGGAACCCAGAGAAACAACCCCCAGCTTTTCGAGGGAGCTGCACAATGAAAGCGATATGTGAGGGAGTTTCTACTGTTTTTCTTATTTTTTCGAACTCATCCATAACACAGTACCGCGCACACGCAATCAGATTCGAGTTAACGTCACCCGATTCGCATTGTATAATCAGAAGACTAATCTGTTTACTAGCAGCAATAAGATGTTGTCTAAAAAAACAGAAAAGGAAAAGAGTCATTGGCAAAATATAATTTTGGTTCATCAATTTTCAATATAAAGTATCATTTGAAACAACTTTAAGATAAATAAAAATCAGAAACATGTACAAACATATTCTACGCATGATGCATGAATTTACATACATTTGCACTAAGTGACTATAACAACACGAATGCATTTTGTCGGTACTACTTACTGAACTCGATTACTGAACTGTTGTTCCGTATCAAAAGATACCAAAGACAGAATTTCAACTCGTTGCAACGTCTTTACAGTCTTTGTGATTTCCTTTTCGTATTGTGCAGCCAACATTTTTGAATGGCAAGTTATCTAAAATTACAAACATGTTATTGTAATGTGTTAACATATTATGCTTGTTGTCAACTGTATTGTCGTACCATTTAAAATGGAACTTTTTTTAGAATATATCAACTCAAATCACTGTATGTGGACTGCACTTCAAACTTCATACCTGTTTTCAAACAAGTATACCATCATGTTTAAGCAATACAATGCATAATTTTCTAGAAAGCGTTAGCACGTACAAGGACACAGGCTGAATACTTCTATTGTATAATATGAAACTAAACCAAATCTAGAACAGCACCTGACTGAATCCGTCTTATTAAAATAGATTATTATTATCAAGGATCTGACAGAAGTCAAGCACGCATTGTAAGTGCCTATAAGTTTAACCGAACTTCACGCGGCAAAGTTAAAAAACCGGACTCGAGAGCTTTTTCAATTAGCCTGTGGCTTTCGAAGCTATCGACCTAAAATAAATAGGTTTAAACTAAGGTAAAGTCTTGGTTAAATAAAAATAATGATGATTTATTGAGTAATTGAATACAAAGTAAACTGTTGCATCACTTGATACAGCTTATTTAAAATAAATGTTTCCTGACAAACAAATCAAACAATTTTGTTTTAGCATAAAGGAAGTGGTGAAAGATAGATATAATCAGTGTATTGCGTGTTGAGTCTTTGTGACCGTTAAGACCTGCCGTAGTCTGATTGCAACCAGGAGACAGTCCAGCATTCACATATAAAAAGATAATGCGTGGAATAGTCTTACATTGTTGGTTCATTCAGTATGTTTGAATACAAAACCCTACACTATATGTATGTTTTACTTACACACACTACAGAAACATAACTTAAATGGTGGTCACTGAATAAGGCTTTTTTAGAATGCGTGTTAAAACAGCCTACCCGTAAATGCATTTCTACTGATAATATATTATCGTTTCGTTTTGCTGTGTATGATATTCAGGCCTTAATAATTAAATTAACAACTCAAAGATATNCTCAGTGTCTAGTAAAGGGTGACAACGTATATACTTTATACAACGGCAAAAGGTTGTTTGAACTTTTTTAATTTAAAAATAAACCTTTTTGTACATAAATAAACATACCTGTGCAAATAATTGAGGGTTTTTCTTAATCACGAGCATATAATTCAAGTATGCTATGACACTAGAGTGCGCCTGTTCTTCGTTGTAAAATTTGAAGATGTGTTCCTTTTCTCGAATGCCTATCTTGTTTTCTCTATAAAGAGCTTCTGGCGTCGCACTCCAAAGCAACACTTGTTTTGCTTCTTCCAGGGCCTAAAGAATAAACCACTTAATGTGCATACCATATTTTGTTTTCAATAAGATGTATATAAACAAGAATAGCATTCCTTTTAATACCGACAATTACATTCTAAAGTGTTTCTGATTAATATGAAAACAACTAGGGTATTTGCTGCGAAGAAATAACTGTCATAAAATATAAAATAATATTGAGTGTCGTCACTCTTTGAAGAAGGCGTGTTAATTATTTATGAACTTGTGAATATCAAACGTTTTAAATAAATCGTTTTATCCTCTCTTCTGACGTATGACAACATACACACATTTATTATGATGAATTTACATATAGAGCATTACGATAGCCATATAACACTGTCATCATGACAACTAGATCCTATATTGAGGAATGCTAATAAACAGTTACTATGAAAACATGTTCAACGAACATTAAACTACAACAGTCATGTAATGTGCATATCAAACAAAATAATAGTGCATGGCGTTAGCAGCAGTAGTCAGTTAAACAAGCTTTCTATATTTAATCGTACCAGTTCGTTAAATTTGTACTGTAGCGTTTTCTTTAACTATTGAAACACTATTATATAAATAACTGTTAACAATAAGAAGATTGAAATGGGACACACCCAAATACATGTCATTTTCCCTAAAACTGTTTCAAAATTCCGTAGTTTGCCCATAAATATAAATATATTAAAACTCAAATATACCTCCATTTCAGATAGTTTTGAATCTCGCGCCTCTGTGTTATTGGTACATAAATGCATGATAATTGCAGAACACGTGTCTTCCTGGTAACCAACAAATACATCTGCCACTTCCGTGTTCGCTGCTTCCCTGTGTATTAAAACATATTTTATGTGGTTAGTTATTAATTGTCTATGATAATTATTTGACTACAACACCACAAAAACTAATATTACAGCTTGCATCTGCATTGTCATCAGCAACAACAAGTAACTTACATCAAAATAATTATTTAATATTGGGAGTGATTATTGACCATTTGTATTAAAGTTCAATGTAGACGAGTGATAACTAATCTTGAGCATTGGCAATCATAAACGATTTAACACATATAAACAAACCGTTGGAACTGTGTAGCAGGTTTTGAGGCAAAATCTTGCGCCCATGTCTGTAATTGCTGGGCCAAGAGCATCTGTTCATCATCCAGAATAGTATTGACTGACAGGAAATGCTTCTCCAGTCGATTGATCAGAGGTATAGGAAACTTAGCGTACACGGTCTTTTTCTCAGCAACGACAATTAATCTGTAAATCATGTGTTTAAATATGCGGGGAAATATTGAAAGAAATTCTCCTGATACTCTATGCAAATATTAAGCAGTGTATATTTCCATTTAAAACTAATAAACTATAGGTCAAAATATAAATAAATAAACTAATACAAAGACATGGGTTTACAACCTGAAGTTCCTGTGAACTGGACATTTCACGCGGTGTGTTCCAAGGCCAAGATCAACATATCTCTCTCCTCCAAACTGCACATAGTACTGATTCAATGCGTCGTACAGACTTTCGTACAGGTTCTCCAAGTTCAGCAACACAACGGTGTTTCCGGTCTCCATGCACACCTTGATTTTGTTGATGTTTCGGCAAACCTTAACATGGCAAAATACAAAGGGAACAAGCATTAAAAGGTTGAATATAAATATAATTAATTAATACGGCGATAAAGGTTAATCCGTAAAAAGCCTGTTTACCTGTGTATACTCTTGGTCACTGCGAAAACTGCTCCCAAAAATAGTTATAGGTCTAATTTCACGTCGTTTGGCAAAAATCTGCTGTTGGATAACGGACAGTGCTCCAAAGTTGTCAGTGAGTAACAACAAATACCGACTTTCCCTGTAAAGTATACATAGCAATGATTGTAAACAAAACAAATCATAAATACATTTCTTCGTGAACATAATTAAATGTGAAATACCAGTTTAACAATATATACATGAAATATCAATACAGCAACCGTGGTAAAGTTATTAAGTATAGATTGTTTAATGTACTTTTCAGTTTGTAATGTGTTGAAAAGGCAGGCTTCAATCAAACCTTTGGCGCTACAGTCGGGCTGTGTGATGTTTGGCTAAAATGGAAGGTCAATACATGAAACAAGAAATCACCCTTTAAATAAAGCGAACTATCGTGTACACAAATATTTTTTTAATTCCAAAATAATTCATATGCCATGAAGTGTTCTTTGATTAGAAATATAAGGGCAAGAAATAGGAGATAACAACGTTAAAATGAAAACGAGAAGCAGACGCTAATATACTTTATCTATATACTAATAGATTCTCTTATTTTCAAAAGAGGAACCATTTATTAACAGAGTTTCTTTGGTGGTCGTGTTGATCAACATACCTGAGCAAGTGAACTAACATCGTTAAACATTAAAGAATCATGTAAAAGCCAGTTATTAAAATGCCATGTATAATGCGATGCCATTATTATTAGGTTGCTTAATTGATTAAGGAAGAAGCGGAATACTGGGATCGTGTTATATCGGGTACTATCCGCTATCGACTTCGTTGTTACGTCCCTTATCAATTTCTCTCGGTAATTTTACAAACGAAATTAATTTCAAAATGTGACATTAAGATAACATTGTATATTTTGTAAATAAACGAAACATTCAATTATCTGTCGCAATGTAATGTATTTATACAATATACGGATATTATATATAGCAACTTGCAGTTTATAAAACAAATTGCGTTTTGGTTTCGTGATTAGAGATATGTTAAAACGCGTAAACTGTAAATACGGAAATCAATTGTCTCAACAAACCCTCGTCGACAAAAAAGGCTCGTGAAAGTATAATGGTCGAGCAAGCGTTTGAGATTGTCATAATACAGATGCAATTTACGAACTGCTTGTCTATGTTGCTATATATATAAAGAATATTGTGTGTATGACCGACATGAATGTTTTGTTGCGTTCTCGAAAATATCTACTATCAGTTTACAAACTATTACATTTTGTGTAGATTTATGTGACTTAATTTTGTGTTGAACATTTATAACCTTTGAACTCATAACTTTGTAACTGAAAAAGGAGAAGGTGTATTTTACAACAATATTGTCAGATAAATAATGTTTTGTAGAATCAAGAACAAATAACACAAACCATAACTTCAATAAAATAATAATTGTTATATTTAAGAGGTTCAAATACAATAGCTTGTAGCATTTGACCAAATTTCCAGAATTCGCATCGAAGTTCAAAGCTCCAGTTATGATTTTAGAGATGGGTTCAACCAATTTGAATACGGCAGATGTTACAATTACAATGCGGTTAATAATTATTTGTAAATAAGGCATTATATACCAATTTGTATTATCTACCAAGTATATTAGGTAATAAATACATTTTGAAAATACATCATGCCAGTATATAACGAACAGATTAGCACCTTTAAATAGTTTTCGAGTCGGAGTACCTTTGATTATCCTCGAATATTGCAACATGATTATGTTTTAGTAATTCCTTGCATAATAAAGGTTTCATTATATATGTGTGTGTTTAATCTAGAGTTAAAATCGAATGCTAACATATTTACGGATTGGATATCATTGGTAATTGTTGCCATTTGTACACACTAGATTTTCTGTCAAGTGCTTTCAAATCATTAAAATGCTCATTTATAGCAACACTATTTAGTATATTAAGTCATATGTGTTCTTTAAAATAATAACATATTTCATCAAGCTATTTATAGTTAGTTTACATTTATTTTGGACGTTAAATGTTCTCATAGCAATATAAGGCAGGCCACTTTCCTGAATTTTGGAATCCCACCCCTGTTTTCTATTGCACACATTCCTCGTATATGTCGGTCAAAGGTCATAATTGTTTGGTATTAAATTTAAATAATTTCGATGGGCTACAATAACATATTTCTTAAATCAAAATGCCTTAAATTTGTCCTTAATTTGGATTGAGCTGCTGTTTATTTTACGTTCTTTTCTATACATTGTGTGCATAAAAGTCGCATAATTATGATTTTTTTGCTAATAGATGCTGATGTAACTGTTAAAAGCATGCTTACACATAGGATAACTATTTGTGGCGTTGTCTAATGTGAAATCATTTGTACTGAATTATTGTGTAACCGAGGAGGTGGCATTACAAAAACTGCATTTTTAAGACACGGTAAAATGTATTCAAATTAAAAAAAAACAACAACAATGTTTTATTGATAGAATAGCATGATGAGAACAAAAAACCACGTATGTTTATGACCTTACGCCTGATACAACCATAATATAATGTTTAGAGTGTGACATATACTGAAACAATAAATACTGTCAGAAACCATTCGGTTCTGTGAATTACATTATAAAAAACGAACAAAAATATCTTAAACGAATAATAAAGAACCAAGCAAAACTACCATACAATTATATTGAACATGGTTCGTACTATTTACTTACGTCGTGGTAACAATGCATCACATTTCCAATTTTAATTCTAAAGCATTCCTCCGGATCTACAAGATCTAACCCTCCAAAGTTTCTTTTAATTGCATGCAGCATTTCCTGCCAGGTTGGTTGGCGACTGTTCTTTACCACAAAGCTGCATACCATTTTCATTAAGCTGTATGAATAGATAAAGAAATAAAAAACAGGTTAACATTATTATAGAGACAAAGCCGTTTGTGAACTAAGGTAAGTACTTCAATCCTCCATTGATTAATCGATTATCTTAAGGTTTAAGCCATCCACACTTTGACATATGATAAATCACCTGTAAAAGTCTCTTAGTCCATAAAATTCGCGCATTTCTTCGGAGGCCTTTGTGAAGACATCTAGGTATGCTTCGGACATCGGCTTAATCAAAGGTTCTATAAAAGACTCCACGTCTTTTTTTGCTTGACATATCCCTCTAGAAAAGAACTTGCTTTATAAGGACAAAGAACCACGACCTATCTCGCTTATATTAACCAAAATAAACGACGCAATATACTGTTTAAAGATTGACTACTGCTCACCTTGCACTAGTGATTAATTCCGGAAGGTCTGGAACTTCCCGTTGCACCAAGATACCTCGGTTCATTTTTGCCGGATCCAAAGCCCAATTTGAGATGCCAATAAATGCAACCTTATTAAAAAAGTATTTTTGTTTAACAACACGATATCTTGTAGCCAATTGACAATTTGAACTGTTACCGTCGTGCCTAAAATACTTCCAACACACCGGTTTGTCGAATTGCATAGGCACGTCAGTTTTAAGAACTAATTTTCCATGAATACGAGCTTCTTAGCCATGGAGATTCATTATATAACTGTTATGTGCTTCGACAAAATTGCAGCATAAAAAGAAACAAATGGAATACCTGATTTATTCTCCGTGCAAAATGTTTGTATGGTGATTAATAAAGGGCATTTACACTCACAAAATGGAGGCAAGCGCTATGACCAATGTGAAATGCACTTAACCACCAATAAGATAGATAACCTAATGAAGTTGATGACTCTTTTTGTTTTCGCATTACGCTTCTCACAAAATTTTAAGACAAAACTAAACAAAATGAATTAACTCTTAAACAATGTTAGCAAAATTTATCTATCATTTGATCCGTTGAATTAGATTTATCTACATATCTAGTTTCAAATTGATATCTCTTAAAGCTTTCAGAGTATGCTCCGTAAAATGTTCAAGCATAAACATTAGCAAAGGACAATAACGCTAAAACCACTAAAGCAAAATGGCTGGGTCATCTGAACTTACATATGAAGTTTCAAGGTGATACATTATTACAGTTTGTTTTATATACATGTAAGGCACAATTTAAATAATAATACAAACAAGAGCTCCGCGGTCGGAGACTGTAGCCCACAAACAGGGCCTTGCCACAGGCTGTTTTGAACTAGTGACCCCAATTTCAATAGGGGTCATCTACTGTCCAAGGCCAATGCAAATGTGAGTATCAAGCCAATCGTTCCATTCGTTGACGAGTTATTGATCGTAAATGATTTTCACACTTATTGATACAGTGACCTTGACCTTTGACCTAATGACCCAATTTCAATAGGGGTCATCTACTGCACACGACAACTGCACATGGGAAGTATCAAGCCAATCGGTGAATCAGTTGACGAATTATGGATCGCTGACGATTCTACACTTAGTGTGACAATGACCTTGACCTTGGACCTAGTGACGCCAATTTCAATAGGGACCATCTACTGCCCAGCGCCAATGCAAATTGGACGTATCAAGCCAATTGGCCGCTCAGTTCACAAGTTATTGAGCGAAAACAATTTTCACTCTTAGTGTGACAGTGACCTTGACATTTGATCTTCATCTACCGGCAAAGGCCAATGCACAAGAAAAGTATCAAGCCAATCGGTAAATCCGTACACAAGTTATTGATCCGAAACGAGATGGTCTACCGACAGACCGACCAACATACCGACCGACAGGCAGACCGACAGACCGACCGACAGGCCGACCGACAGGCCGACCGACAGACCGACCGACATCCAGCAAATTTATATACCCCCTTTTCTTCGAAGGAGGCAAACAAACTCTAAAACCATTTGAGCAAGAGTTATTGGTCATGAACAATGAACTTCCCACAATTAAATACATCTACCTATGAAGTCGATAATTTCGACTTATGCACTGGTTAAGTTGATTGGATGTCCCGACGACCTTACGGGAAACCAGAATCCAGTTAACCCCCTTATTTATTTGTTGTTTAGAGGTAAAATAACAGTAATACAAACAAATCTTGTGGTAATAACAATACTATTTCAATGGCATATTACCTTTCTGTACGGTTCCGGAGATTCATCTCCTTGACATCCGTCTTCCAAAAGAGGATGTAACGTCTATCAAGTAATAACAGACACATATAAATCAAAATTCTGCGTATAAGGATTAAATGCATGATTACCTTGTTTAGCGACAACAACTTAATATTTTTAAGTTTAAATGTAATGTCTGTAATATGGCTTATAACAATACCACGTTACAGTCCAGACCCCTTGTTTAAACTTTTCTCGAATTCAGTAAACAAATGTAGAGCTTAAATATCTTTATGTTATGTCGCGCATTTGTGAAATTATTTATAAAACAATTGCGAAACATACTTTTAGTGGCATACGTGGACTATCTTCTGCTAATCCGACTTCATCGAGAACAACAACAGACACAAATTTATTTAGGTCTTTATCTCTTTGAAACTCAGCACACTGTTTGAACGTTCCAACAATACCATCCGGAGTCGACAGTGGACTGCATTGGAACGATACCATCTGCACCTTTAATCCAAAATAATACTGTCTTGGCGTGTACAAAATAATGGCATAACGTTTAATACAATTGAGAATTGGTCAAACCTGTTTCAGTTGTTTGAACAGTGGATATCTTGCACTTTGTCCCTGCATCGCATCAGCAACTATCGTCTTTGCGAGAGACTTAGAACTTCCGGGTTTGCCCACAAGAAACAGTGGTATCCGCAACTCAATGCACACAGCCATCATGAAAACGTTCTCTTTTAACGCTGTATTGCGAGCGATGTTATCTTCAAGTGAAACATTTTCCAGAAAAACATCTTGGCAGCTTAAATAAACAATTGCACATTGTATCTGAGTTAATGAAGCGCCAATAAGTTTTGTTATAAACATTATAACTACCATTTGAAATAATAATGCTTTGTCCAAATGCAATTTCATAGATACGCTATATTGCATACCATTCTATTTCATTCAGCATTTGAGTGGCACCCCCTGGCAACTTGCATGGTTCGTTAAATAATGGAGCAACTGTTTTCCTGTACTGCTCACGCGTTCGCAAACAGGCATGATAGCAAACTCCAAGAGCAAGAACAAGACTTCTTGTCAAATCATCCATTATCTATTAATAATAAAATGTGTTAATACTGTATTAGGTATAATAAAAGTATTTTTCAAATTTGAAAACATGTACAAGAACGAACATACAACCTTTGCTACTTACCGAAATATAAGTATATATAAGTATAAGAAACACACGCGGAGTTGTTATGTAATAACTTAAGTAATAATTCCACACTCCCAAACTGTCAAGTAATTTATATGATTGCAATCCCCCTTAAAACTGTATTAGGTATAATACAAGTATTTTTCAAATTTGAAAATATTTACAAGAACAAACATATCACTCTTTGCTATGAAGTACCTAGCCGAAAAATAGTTATATATAAGTATAAGAAACACACGCGGATTTGTTAGGTTATAACTTAAGTAAAAATTCCACACTCCCAAACTGTCAAGTTATTTATATGATTGCAATCCCCCACCTTAAAGAATCAACAATATGAAATGGTATTTATTTTTTTACCGTCTTGTCAACGCCATTTTAAAGATGAAGTAATGCTTGAAAGCAGAAACTACAGGTAGTCGCATAATATGGTAAACAATAAGAGAATACAGTTTCTAATATTTTAATTTAAATTGTACTTAAAGGATGGTTAGCATGACTATGAACGGTCATCAAGCTGAATATTGCACCTTTGATTTCACGTAACAAGATCCTGTTTCATTGACCTTTTACCTTTTGACTTCGAAAATCGGTAACGTCTTTCATAACTCACAAGTAACTGGCGTACTGATTGTGTATGATTGTATGTCCTAACGTTATAAAGATATCGCGAGGAAACGACCATAAGACAATCCGTCCGACCGACGGAAAGGGGCAAAGAAATATATCCCCGCTTCTTTTAGGGGGTATACTTTTATTTAAATACAATGTGCATACCGGTTATACTCAGATTATCACTGCATATATCCCATATAAAATAACATATAAATTGTCAAATTAAACGTGTAAACACCTACAAGTTTAGAGGCGTGTGCAGCTAATAGCTGATCCATAGCATTAAACAAAACCCTGTTTAAATTCGCCTGCTCATGAAACCACGTCATAACCACCAAGACTCTTTCAACATCTCTCAGTGATACAAAACTGCATTCATCCTGAAATTTATTTCAAGAAACGGTTATGTTCGAGACATAAACGATAGTAACATAATTAATCATGCAATATTTACCAATGAACCGTTTCGTTCAAGCCATTAACGTTAGTTTCATATTTCAATGAACGGTAAGAAAAATCACATATTTCAATTAAACTGGATATTACATACCTTCTGATCACGCATGTATTTCTGTGATTCAGTTAAAACCTTTGCAAGAATCATATTTAGTCCTGGGGTATTCGGCAGGCGTTTTTCATTGATCTATGGCAGAACATATAAAAAGGCAATGTGTGATGTAATAACGTTTGCGTAATATGCTTACGGAAAAAAATCTCATTATCACTAAGAATGCTAACGTATACACGTTGCGTACCGGAAAACAAAGCTTTTGGCCTAAATATTCTTTAGTGCAAACAAACACAAAGCGCCATATTCCGCAAATACTGGTCGCAGCCAAAATGTAATCCTTTATGATGGTAGAATCCTATTGATCATATGTGTACTTCTTTGCGTGTGATAAGTAGGTCATTGGTATTAATTTGTGTGTTTTAGTTTTTAATTGTATATACTGCAATAGCTAAAACTATTTAAAGAGCAGACTGTTTATGAATAAGAAATGACAATTACTACTTTTCATATTGATTTGAAAGTCTTACAAATAGAATTTGCTTCATTTACAACTGTGTTGTTAAAATGTGCTCCTGCTAAATTTCATATCGCCTAACATCCAAAAATTAATGTGGATTTGAATGAACATTGCTGTTCACCTGTTTTTGTTTTATCTTGCTTAACGATCCGAAAATGTTTCCTCACGCCGCGCTATGTTGAAAGTTTTGGTCCGTTTCTACGGAAATGTATAGAATTGCCCGTGGAATGTAATCGTTTTAAAATTGAAGATATAGAGTTTTACTTTTTTAAAGACATGTACACATTTCCAACGCATGTTAACCAACTTTAATGATATAATTTATCAGTTGTCCCCTGTATCGACAACTATTTACCGTGTATATTCATGTTGACAGCAGTATGTTTAATTCGAATGTATAAAACGATACTAATTCAATAGTCAAGGTTCTGAAAAGTGTGTATGTTCTGCTGCTTGTGGATCATACTTCTTATCTTATAATAGTTTCTCTGTTTTGCCACTATGTTCACATTGTCTAATCATTCAAAATCCAATTATGTTCTTTCGACAACATGCAACTGTATTCATACTGATGTAGACGATCTATCTAAGACATTGTCTTTCGTTTCATTCCCATTTGAACATGTACATAGTGTAAATGTTGTATGAAATTAAATGTATACACATGTAAATTGTTTGAAAAAAACAAATATGTTTCTATTTGTTTTAGTAGAAGACAAAAACACGTATAGTGGTTCTACATAAACAAAAACTTCAAGCATCGGTACCAGTAAAGGTATTAAAACTGTTATTGCAAACAATAGGCAAGGATAGTAATTTATTATATTAAAAGTGTATTATCAAACAATACAGGTAACATTTGCATAGCTAGTGGGCTTTCGGGTTTCTTCCATATTTTTAAGATAAAAGCCTTCTACTCTATGCATATATGCGCACATTAAAATTGTTGTTTAAAAAAAATCACATTGAAGTGCAAGTTAGAAAAGTCAATTTGAAGTTATTTTATCGAACAAGACTTACACATCTGTGCACCATTTGGGCTATATACATTGTTTCAACGCCAGTGTTTAGTTGTCCGAAATCCCACACAAGTGGTAACAAACTTTGTGGCAGTGGTTGAACCCTGTAGACCTAAGACATAACATTGTAAAAGTTCGCATATATTTTTCTCAAATAATGGCAAAGCATAATAGCTGAATAATTACGACTCACGAGGACGCAAATATCACGCAGAATGTCAATGTATTAAAATACTGAAGACTATTACAAATGGCTTGTTTTATATTCACAATGGAATAAAATAATCCATATAAAATCGTTCCTTAATTCGAAAAATGTTCAATTCTTACGACTAGATCAAATGATAGAACATTCGAGCATTGTGGGAACTAATATTTGTAGGTTTATACGTATATACAACATTTTGCGTTGTTGTCTCTAAATATTATTGCCATACTGTACCGTCACGACCTTTCGAAACTTATTGACACTATAACATGTGTAATTTATTTTCGTATATATGAATATAAAACCGCTTGTGCTGTAGTGCCTATTGTTACTGCTGGGTCTTATGTCAGAGTGGAATTTATTGAAAATTCGATTGAGAGTAATAACAATAACACATTTATGATCATTGTACGTTAAAGTGACGATGAATTTATGAAAAAAACTCTTTCTTTTGAGTGAAGTGAACTGGATTTACACACACGCATTAATCTTACACGTACATTTGAAATACACGCGTCTTTGTAACATACAACGGTACTACCTGTCAAATAATAATAAACATGTATATTCACCAAGCGTCGCATTGGAATTTTTCCTAGTCTATCTGTCGTTTCGTCAGCGTCTACATGATAGCCTAAGCCTGCTTGTTCCAGTTTTTTTATCAAAATGTCAGGATGCCTAAAATAAAAAAACATAACAGTTTGATCGTCAATAAAAAGAAGACATTTAAATAAAGGAGAAAACTATTTAGATACTGTTATTAAATATATTAGCTAGTAAACGTTTTAAAGGTACGATGAATTGACTCTGGTTTCTTTGCATTTTTTAAACAGTATGTTCTTACTTTCTATAAGGGTTGCATGCAGCGATTATTTTTAAGTTTTGGCATAGCCTGCGAGGTTCACCACACATTGATTTATCGCACATTATTTCCTTTATCATTCCAATCGCTTCGGTGGTATTTGCCTCGTCAAAAAACAGAACACTATACATTTGTTGGCCATATGTTTCGACATTTTCCTTTGACAACTCTTCCGCCTTTATAATTGCTCTTTTGATGTCTTCTTTTGTTGTTCCCCCATGCACCTGTATTAACATACAATGAACAATAAAAAAAATAGCGAGATTAAATGGATGAACTCACAAATTAAAAGCCAGCAAAACAATATATATTAAACTTTCCCTAACCTTCATCAGAACCATGTTATTGACTTTGACATCAGATGGACACTGTAAGGAGCACATGAATTTAACCAGCCTTGTTTTTCCACATCCAGTTTCGCCCATTATTAAGACTGGAATATCACACCTACAATAATAGACAGTAGTTATACGTGATTATCGATATAATGAAATAAAGTAAAACACATATGCGTTCATTTGGCTCTATTATTCCGCGTAGTCCAACACAATAACACTAAATCCGTTGTAACATCCTGAGAGGTTGTATAATGCTATCGTGTTAATAAAACACTATGTGTTGAAATTATATTTCAGTGCTTATAATAAGAATTGTTTGTATCCGTAAAATACTAAAACAATGTTGCACCCTTTTTCATTAATCGTATATCAGTATGCCATATGTTAATTCTTCGAGAATAGTTTTTCTATTTCGCTCATTAGCAAACGTGCATATTATTAAAAAGTTGTTTATGGCTGTTTTGATATACAGTCAGTTTATTGTATCAATTATTTATGATAATTTTAGGTCATATGATAATTTCATTGCACATAAACATAATTTTCCGCGTGATGAAGTTATATTTGATCTTTCTTCGATAAATCAATTTATTCGATGATGTTCTTTTGCTCGACGACCATATATATATAGTTAAATGTAAGTCATTTTAATTTGAAACTTTCTATGCATGCTGAAGTAAGAGAACGTATAAGACCCATTTAGAAAAACAAAACAACGAACAACATAAAAATAGCCTTATTATTATTGCTAGTAACACCCCGACTCAGGTAAACTTTTTGTTACGCATTTTCTTTTGATATTGCGATGCAGGGACGTTATCGAGAGAAAAAGCTGTATACATTGATGTCAGTGTACAAGTATGACAGGGAGCTAACAGGTATTCATGTCCGCAGCCCGCAGTCTCATTCAGGTTTAAATTTGTTTCGAAATCCTGCCATGCACGGAACGTCAGAGTCCGGTGCAAAAAGTTTTGTGACAGACTGACCGACATACGAACAGACATGCAGACTTACGGAACAAAGTAATTCGTGTATTCTCCCAAAAGTATTAATTTGCATTGATTGATATTTTGTCTTAAAAAAACTAGCTTAAACACAGATGTAGTTGGCATGATCGATTTTCTATCAGATGGTCAGATAAAGTATAACTAACGACTACAATTATAAGTACCGGAATCTCATATAGATCGCCATGATTTTCTTGACATTGTCGGTTGTCAGTTCATATGTACTGTCTGGATCGTGTTTGAACTTGAACCCCATAACGTCGCGCAATTTTTGTATCTTTTGGTCTCTAAAAAATAAACATAGCCTATTGATAATTTTCATTTAATAATTGCCAGTTGTAACGCCGGAAGCTGCAGTCGCATGAGTAGCAGTCTTTGTAGTAGTCTAAAACTACTTATTCTGCAGACTATTACTCCTTCAACTACGACAGTTACTAATATTTCTACTTCTACGTCTACTACAACTACTATTAGTACTTCTTTTTCTACTACTACTACTACTACTACTACTACTACTACTACTACTACTACTACTACTACTACTACTACTACTACTACTACTACTACTACTACTACTACTACTACTACTACTAC
>VMBQ01002372.1:112323-131263 GCA_007657795.1 Dreissena rostriformis
ATATATATGTTTAAATAATGTTTCTTGGTGTGGATTAATTTGGAAAATCAAGTTTGTCCATGCGGAACGTAAGTAGACATGTTTCATTAACTTAGCATGTTGGAAAGATTAATGTCCGAGTGTTTATATGCACGATTTTCACAACAGAAGTAATTTCTACCAGCATTCGTTTTCAATGCGAATAGCCTTATGGTAAAACACTCGTCACACTAACCTAGACCTTGCAGATTTTTACTTTTATTAAATACAAATGACACAGAAACATTTGATCAAAACAAATAGAGATGTTCTTTTACAGGGGCCGTCCAACAGATAAAGCGTCGTATCGGCTCGAAACGATATTTTGGGAAACTACGAGGATTGCTTATATAGCTAAAGAATACGTCCGCTATAAACATGAGCGTGGATGATCGAGTGGTCTAGGCGGGTAGTTTTTACTCCATGACTCCAGGAATCTAGGGGTAAGTGGTTCGAGCCCTGTTGAGGGTTACTTTTTTTACTTTATTAAATTGTATTCTTGTTTTTTACTGGAGATTTTTAGTTCAAATGTTTAAATTTATCAATATTAAGCATTTAAAGCATTAAATGACAAGCTTCAAAACACGCCAAAATCTGTTGGACGGCCCCTTTAATTCAGCCTGTCTAATTGGTTTTATATAGCTGTTTTAATGCAAGTTAACAATGATGTAGAAACATTTGTGGTTAATATTCAATTTCTTCAATAGTTAAAACATGTATGAAACAGATCTGCAAGATTAAATTTATGTATTCGCACCTGAGTCTTTCGTTTTACGGACGATTTGCTATTAAAAACATTCGGCTATTCAAATAAATGAATAAATTAGCAAGTGTGTTACATATTTAAGCAGACTCAGATAATATCAATAACCACGGCAACTGTGAGGTACACTCGGACCGAGATACATTCGCCGGCCTAAAAATAGTTACAGCACATGAACATAAACTTTAGCTGATTATCTTCCGAACGAAAAAGAGTTGTATTTAAATACAAAACGGCTGAACATGTTTGGGCTACATTTTTTTCATTGTATATCGCAGGTTCGAATCTAGTGTTGTGTTTTGCAATGTGAACTTACGACTGGTGGGTTATTTGAATAACCCATGTATATTGATATATTGAAATTATAAGAGTGCAAAGAGGAACCTTGTTCGCTCACATAGGTAATGTTTTAAGAGACGTTTGCTATACAAGTCTATATTAACCAAGCGACCTCTAAAGCATTTTCAGTTTTGACCCAGGGGTCATCATTTGAGCACACTTTTTACATGGCAAATATTTAATGTCACATAACAAATCAAGGCTGATGGATGTATGTTTTAAGAGCAGATTTGTAAAGTAACATTGTTAAATATATATATATAAAGTGACAAAAACTGTCACGGTAATTGCCGAATGCACCCGAAGTATCTTTTTGATCTTAAAGTGTGATATTGACCTTCAAAATTGGGTCAATACCTTCATTACTAACGCAGTTAGGTTTGCAACAAAATAATGGAATAAATGGCACTAACTTTGTATATTTTGATGAAAGATTTATTTTCCTTGTACTCTGCACTTGCCCTCTATCACTATATTAAGTTCCATTCATTACTCATAACGTTATGCACTACACAAGAAGGTTATCGTATGTTTTCCTTTATAAAGCAAAGGACAATGACACCAACAAATCCGATAAAAGAGTTGCGGTTCTTATACTGTGCACTTTCTTTAAATTAAATATATCAATGTTAAGGCTTCATTTTAAAACCTTTAATATTAAGTGAGTCATGTGCTTCATAACAAATTGAGTAAAGGGCAATTACTCTGTGAATCCTGATAAGTCGGGTTATAGTTCCTGTTTTCTGCCCTTTCATTTAATGCCTCATTTTATTATTATATGAAGTTTCATTTGAATCCGTTTATAACTTCCTAAGTCATGCATCACACAATAAACGGATTATGCAAACAATAATAAAACGGCAATATCTCTACAAGTACAGACAAAAGAGTCCTGGTTTGTGAAGTCTGCATTGTCTGCCTATAACTTTTACCAATGTACCAAGGTCCATTGACATACTTTTAATATTAAGGGATTTATGCTATGCACAATGAAATTGAAGGGCAATTACTCGGTACATCCTAATAAAATAGTTATGGTCCTAGTCTTCTGCACTTTCGCTTAATATTATCTATCATTATTTATAGTTTATATTGGAATTCCTTCGCTATGCACTGCACAAGAAATGATCTATACAAACATTAGCAAAAAGCAATAACTCCAAAAATACGTATAAAATAAGTATGGTTCTTGTACTTTACACCTTTTCTCAAATGCCAACTATCAACATACTAAGTTTCGTTAAAATACCTTAAATCCTAAGGGAGTTATGCTCTGCACAAGAATATTGACTAAAGGGAAATAACACATTTATATCCGTATTCGGGAGGTTCTTTGACACTGCACTTCTACTTTATGCCCCCAACCTGTGTATGAAGCTTAATTTGAATTCATTCAACATTTACGCTCATTTATGATCAGCACAAAAAGTTGGAAAGAAGGACGGAGCGAAGGACGGACTGAACGACGGACGTTTCGATAATGGTACGCTTCCATTCGGGGGCATATAAAAATACCCGTCTTCGGACTTGACCATTTTGACCTCAGGGGCATGACCTAAACAACCTAAGTAGAGGACCACTATACGATGCTACATTACACATCTTGGACTTGTCGTTTAAGGTTAAACCAATTGCCAAGTTATTTAGCTGTTTTAGTCTATACAAACCATTATCCCTAAGGGTATGACACGTTTTGTCCCCAGGTGCACTATTTCAACGAACTTTGTAAGCCATTACTATCTAATGTCACATGCCAAAAATCAAAGCTTTGGGCAATGTGATTTCATGAAAGATGATTTGATAAATTATATTGGAATATATCTATGCAAAGCACAATTAAACAACCCCACAAGACGTGGTAAATTTGACTACCTTAGAGAACTACTATACATAATTGTGTACCACATATTATATCTCTAGGCATTGCCTTTAAAGATGAGAATCTTTTCGTGTTTCAAGTCTATATAAACACTATGATCCATTGGGTGTGGCAAATCTTGATCGAAAGAGCATGCCAAGGACATAACAATACGTGAAGGAAAATATTAAATGCCACATTCTAATTATCAGTGTATTTTTTCGTGTTGTACGTATTGTCCTTTATTGAATAGGCACTTTGTCACTTGACTTAAATAAAAGACTATCGGGTTTTATATGAATTTATCTACTGGTAATGCTTTCTTTTTCTTAATATTGAAAATAGAAAAAGAAAAATATGCATCACTTTACGATGTTACATGCAAATTATTACAACACTAGGATCTGTCGGGTAAAGTAAGATTATTGTTGAAGTTATTTTGCATTATATGTCTATACAAATCACGCAACCCCTAGGGCGTTGCCAATTTCGACCCAGGGGGATGGTTTGAACAAACTGCGTATATGACCATAATTCGATTGAACAAATCAAATGTAAAGTCAATGAGCCTCGAAATGCAGTACCTGGTTGTGCAATATTTCCAATATTATGTAACTGCTTAAGATATGTATATTGCCTTAGAAAAAATCAGTATGTGCTGTAGTTAAGTTAACATTCGCAATATTGATTCTGCAAGTACTTACCTTAGACATCTGCATTAGAAATCGAAGTACAAACATTCGAAATCCCGGGAGGTCTGCAGCAACATCGGCGCTTACAAAAATATTTTTCTCAAAGTCTACCAGTTGCGTATTAAGGAACGAAACGAAGTGATGAAGTTCAGACCATGATGGGTTCGTCACACCACAATGTCTAAATATTGATATTAAATCAAATAAAACATCGTGTTTTGAAATCAATATTTTAACGTGAACACATAACAGATAGCCGGATTGGTTTAACACACAGACTACAGGCACATTAACGAAAAAGATCAAGAAATCGTAACAAGAATATACAAATCACACATATACCGTAATAAGACATCCAAGCACGCCTTTGTATCACCAGCTGGTATGTTTGGATTTACACCTTTCGTATTATTGTTTTCTTGCAGGCGTTGGAGATACTGATATGTTCGCTGGAATTCGACACTTTTAAACTGTTTTTCGTCGAAGAGTTGGTCCATCTGTTTAAAGTCTGAAGAAACCAAACAAACCAACAATGTATAATTATTGATATAAAGGAAGAGTGTACACATAAATAACTTAACTGCAAACATATTATTACGAGCCATTTATATAATGTTGATTGTACAAATTACGATGCACAAAATATTGAACTATAATTAAGCAATATACAAGTATTCATATTGAAAAACGTTCAATCTATAATTTCGACTTAGTTTGACGATATAATGTGACATACTGTTGTGCTACCGGTGACGGTACAATCCCATATAGTTCGTGTGAAACCGGTGACGGTACGATTTCATATACATAGTGATAAACCGGTGACGGTACAATGCCATGCATGTGATGCCGGGACGGTACAATGCCATATACTTAGTGTGGTACCGGTCACGGTACAATTTCAAATACTTAGAGAGCAACCGGTGATGGTACAATGCTGTAAACTTAATGTGATACCGGTGACGGCACAATGGCATGTATTTAGTGTGATACCGATGACGGTGCAATGCCATATACTTAGTGTGCTACCGGTGACGGTACAGAGCTATATACTTAATGTGATACCTGCGACGGTGCAATGCCATATTCTTGGTGTGATATCGTTAACGTTACAATGCCGTATAATTGGTGTGATGCCGGTGACGTTACAATGCTATATATTTAGTGTGATGCCGGTTACAGTACAATGCCAAACACTTTGTGTGATTCCGGTGACGATACTATGCCATGCACTTAGTGTGATACCGGTGACGATAACATGTCATGTACTTAGTGTGATACCGGTGAAGGAACAATCCCATATGCTTTGTGTGATACCGGTGGCGATACTATACCATATACTTAGTGTGGTACCGGTGACGTTACAATACCGTGTACTGAGTGTGATACCGGTGATGGTACAATGTTATATACTAAATTTGATACTGGTGATGGTACAATGCTTTAAATTTAGTTTGATACCGGTGACGTTACAATGCCATAGTCTTATTGTGAAACCGGTGACGGTACAATGCCAGGTTCTTAATATGATAACGGTTACGGTACAATGCCATGTATCCAGCGTGATACCGGTGACGGTACGATGCCATATAATTAGTGTGATACCGGTGACGGTTCAATGCCATACACGTTGTGTGATACCGGTGGCGGTACAATGCTATATATTTAGTGTGATGCCGGTTACAGTACAATGCCAAACACTTTGTGTGATTCCGGTGACGATACTATGCCATGCACTTAGTGTAATAGCGGTGACGGTACAATGTCATATACTTAGTGTGATGCCGGTGACGGTACAATTCCATATTTTTAGTGTGATGCCGGTGACGGAACAATTCCATATACTTAGTGTGATGCCGGTGACGGTACAATTCCATATTCTTAGTGTGATGCCGGTGACGGTACAATTCCATATACTTAGTGTGATGCCGGTGACGGTACAATTCCATATTCTTAGTGTGATGCCGGTTACGGTACAATTCCATATTCTTAGTGTGATGCCGGTGACGGTACAATTCCATATACGTTGTGTGATTCCGGTGACGGTACAATTCCATATTCTTAGTGTGATGCCGGTGACGGTACAATTCCATATACTAAGTGTGATGCCGGTGACGGTACAATTCCATATTCTTAGTGTGATGCCATAGACGGTACAATGTCGTCTTATTTGAATATACCGCACATCTAATAAACTCAACACATACGTGTGTGTTATAACAGAATGTGTTGTTCTAATTAACTGTATGCAAAGATTCATTCTGCATTATTTGTTTTACTAATTATTGGCAATTAGCTACAACCTATCATGTGTGTGTGTGCGTGCATGTGTGTGTGAACGCAATTGTGCTCATATAATAAATAACAGGTATGCTATCTGTCTAACACAACTAATAATGTTCATTAAATAAATTCATTCAAATATGCATGGGTCTAAGTTTGTGTATGGAATTTCATTAATAAAATGTATTAAATGAACGTCGATTGTCAAACACTGTCAAATACTCCAGTGCAAACTATATATTTTTATGGACCGCAGTATGTAAGTTTATTTTAACAGTTACAGCCTTTGACGTATATTATCGTAATTTGGAGAGAACGGGTGGTTGTGTTAGAACTTATTTCATAGTTGCATATTTTTTACCCATGTACTGTCTAAAATAGTATACATTTACACTGCCTTTTCTCCAAGTAGACAGTCAAGTAATTGCGTTCGTCAAGTGAAAGAAATAAAGATCGCGGCTGATTTACACTTAAAACACATATGGTTTCGTTTTGTATATGTGTCTTAGCAGGAGAATTATCACTTACGTCAATTTTAAACCTTAGTATCCTCTGACAGTGCATATACAAGTTTTGCCGACTTCTCTTACAATTGCGAACAAATGTTTGTTATGGCACAGTTATACATAAACCGTGTTTTTAATGAGCTTAACTTCGCATCATAATATCGGCCCAACTACTTTCCATGTACTCTTTCATCATTTTGTATTCATTAACATTTGCGTACCTTACTTTCGTATATTTATATTTTATATATTTATTACAGTAAGATGACACAATTTAAATTCTCTATTTATGGAAATTGTTGGATTTATGATTCTTTGTTAATAATCAATGGCGCAATCCATGTGCATCAAATCTACGTAGAAAAAGCAAATGCATAAAAACATGGGATTTATAAGACCTTCATGTTTACATTGGAAACACATTAAAATAATTATGTATTAAATGTAATGCGATTGGTAACCTATGATTATTCGGCGGGAACGTATGTTGTGAACTTCATTAAATTCCCTCATTTTTTTCTTAACAAAAATACCCAAAATTCGTGTATCATACCTAGTGGTTTCAATGATGCATCACCAGAATATAAACCAAAACTCTCTTCTGGAGACCTACACGTCACGTCTGGTAGTATGTCGAACATCGGATGTGCGTACTGCAACTCCTATTACAATGAAAAACATCGAATTGGTTACACTATTTACCGCTGAACAGAGATTATATATGGTTTTAAGTGAATGAACACACTATGAAACATATTATTACAAGTTATTAAAAATGCTTTACATGCCTACCTGTGTTTCACCCGTGTGTGTTATTTTCATGATCGGCATTGTTTCAATCATATACAGGTCTTCTTCTCTCCTTCTCCACACATAGCCGTTCTTGTCCGTCAGGCAGTTGAGAATCAAAAGGTTAAACAGAAGATTGTCAATGCCTTCTTGCACCTACAATGTTCAATCAAATAACTGAGCTAAGGATACATCTGTATAATTTGTAGGATATATGACCCTTTCTAAGATTGCTTTCACGCAAGCAAGATAAGGGTCGCTGAAGAACTTGATTGTAGACTATAACTATTTTAGAAAAGAGAAGAACGAGTTGTCAGACGACTGTGTTTACCTTTAACATGACATTTAAATGTTAACTGCTGTTAAGTATATGACAATTATATGGCAAACTAAATCCTAAATGCGATCTATGAAAAACGCCATTTCAATATGTCCGGAATTTATTTTACGTAAACAATAACTACCTCATGGGATATATTAACATGGAATATTCGCGCAGTTGTTTGTCCAGGCATGGATGTATGTTTCAGAAATGACTGTATCATTTCATGAAAATTGATGTTTTTTTCTTGTAATTCTATTACCACTAAAATTTTATCACAAGGTTGCCCATAGCGTTTCTCTAGTTTCTCTGCCTGTCGTTTGACATACAAGCTTTTCCCAACACCAGCACGCCGGGATTTTATTATTCGTGCTGAAGAACTGTAATTATAAAGCATTTATTATTAAAAAATTATCATACACGTTTATTAAAACAAATGTTCTGGACAAATTGTGAAGAACTGTAGAATATATTCAATGTTGATTGACAAAAAACAACACATTTTGAACGGCGCACAAGAACGGATTTTCTTGCAATTTAGAAGGGTCATATTTTCAAATTCACAGTATATGTTCTGATTATTTGTTTGATACTCATGTAAGGATAATTCATATGAAAATTATTTAGAGAAAGTTAAAGGGTGTTTCCAACGAACAATGGCTTTAAAAAATAAGTTAGAATCCCGTAAGCGATTTTTATCAAGACAATAACGATGTCGCTCTCGACCGGAATATCATAAGACAATTTCACAGCAAGTTATATGTTAATGTTTTGAGCATAAAGGTATTCATCGTGCGCAACCGTGTTCAACGATTTGACAAAGTGATATAGGTTTTTGACACCCTAATACAATTATATGCCTAACTTAACAAGTCAAAAAAGCAACTAAATATGGGTTATATACTATGTAAAAATTACCTTATAACACATGTAGACAAAAAACGCACGACGACAGGGTACAAAAACTCTAAATGGATACATTCTCATGTAAACAAAACAGAAGTGCAAAACAGAAGAAAACAATTGTACAATAACAAACTACATTGCGAAACACCCGTGTTAATCACATACAAAATGTATAGATCTACCTTTCAAAGTCAACAAGAGATGCCGAAAGCGCATTTCCTTTCGGAAGTAGTAATTTGGCAGCAACGTATTTTTGCAGTAAATGTTGACTGATTACCGGGACTTGTCGAACATTTTTATCCAGAGAAGAAACAAAAGGTGAACGATACTCATTGTCAGACCCACATATCACAAACAGTCGATACTTCTTATCTGAAGCAAAAATGTCAGTATTATGTATTGCAAACCTAAGAACGGTTACACATTATATTAGATTTGTATAATAAATTAATCTGTTAACGTTCAATTATGAAACGTACATATATCAGCAAAAGTAAATTAGTATTGACTTCAGTACGTTAACATCGTACCTTCATGCTGCATGGTTTGCAAAATATATTCCTCTAAATTTTTTTCGACAGCTTCACTGACGTCATAATCCAACAAATCTGCATACACAATACAGTAAATCCTCTGCCCATTACCAAATATTGATCGACGCCAAAATATATCAACCTACAAGAGTAACAAAAAGTAATTATAGCATGTACATAAGAATTATTCATACTCATCTCAAACTGTAAATAATTACATGTCGTTTTGTTATGCTGAAATATTATCATCAACGTTAGTACCAATCCAGGAAATATTGAGCAACGAATACTTCAGTCAGGGACGATAAAGGGCAAAATTACACCCTTTAGACAAAAGATAGAATTGTTCAACTGCCTATGATATATGATTGTAACGTGCAATTAGAGAATATTTGTAAGTAGATTTACATTCTGTCTGATCTAGCCTTCAGAAAGAAATTCTCGTAAAAATTATTCAAACGTATTATTTGAATGAAACAAAACAATAATGATAAGAAAAAGAATTATAAGAATATCAAATATATCAAAATATAAGCACCTCATCCTTTAATGTATAAGGAGTACAGACTAATATTTCATCAGATCGTGGCTGGGGTTGTGTCTGGTCGTTCATGTAAATAGACAGTGTCACTTTCAGGATCTCATCTGCAATTATTACAACAATGTTATCCATGAACACAAATGCAGATGCATTAACCTTGGAATCATATTGAAACGAAAGTAAGTACTATACGATTCTTTTTGAAAATGAGTATCAACAATAGAAAAGGCCGTTTCAAATTAAGCGTACATATACTGCAAACGCTATCTTAGTCTACACATACTCACACACATAGCCACACAGACACACTTACCTGAATGGCAAATTAAGAGATTTGGCTCTCCTTCTTGGTAGGTATTCGCAAGTTTTCTATTTATTGTTTCTTCCTCTGATATTAAAAACAAACAAAAAGCAATTATATATGAACTGTTAATCATTTATTTTACAGAAAAAGAGAACATTACAGTAAAACAAGATACATACCTGAAAGATGTTTCAGAACTACCCCTAAGTGCTCGAGACTAAGATAGTCACTAATATTCGAAGAGATTGATCCAATAAAGTTAATCCAAAGTTCCTTCAGGCTTTGCATAAGTGGGGTTGCACCATTACTAAATAGAACATCACAAAAATAGCTTATCGGTAAAAAACAAAATTATGAAAGAAGTACAGTATGAAACATTTATATACATGTACATAAATTGAATGTTTTACAACGGGTATTATTGCACTGTAACGTGACTCATTTAATTATCTTCAGTATTTAATGAAGTGTGACACACACAAAAACTCATGTGAATTAGTTATACCTTTGCAAATTTAATTTTTCCAAATTTGATTTAATGATGGACGCAATTGTTGATGTACTTTCACTCCAACCGGCAAACGAGTGTTGTGTTTCTTTTTGAAGCGTTATACATGTCTCGTCTTCCAGTTCGTCGCCGCTCGAAACATTCTCATCAACACACCACAATATAGCTGGAAGAAATTTACATTTAATTTAAGGTTTCGATTGCTTTAATGTTCAAAGTCTCTACGAAAAATAAACACCTCATGATTATAAATAAAATATACAAATATACAAGAACTTAACCAAATGAGCTATTTTCCACGAACAATAATGATGTCCATGTGCCACCAATCGATGATGAGTAAATAAACGTTACTACTGAGAGTTAACTTTAAGGAAAAGGGCTTATTGTTGCGCAATGACGGAAACAGTTTCAAACACATAATCAACTTTGACACTTGATAATGGAAAAAAAGTTTTAATAGCAACTAATAACGTCCATGCGATTATTTGTTGTTCTGGATTTTATAAAACGCGTTTGTGCTTACGCGCTTTTTTGTATGATTTATTCCAAAATAAATCATTAAATAAATGCCCAAAGAAACATCCAATAATGTAAAATGTAAAAACAAACCTTGCGTTGTGTCACACTTTTCAATATCTTCTTTGCGTATGTGCTCAAGTGATCGCCATGCTATTTTTGCGTTGTAACCTGCATCGATAAGTTCACGAACGAAACTTTCTTGTTTGGCATTAAATGTACGATCTTTTTCGTCGATGCTCTGTGCCATGGCCTTTTCAGCCTTGTCTTCTTCTGTTTCATCACGTAATCGGTTGTCCACTACTTTTTTTGCCAAGCTCATCGCCGACATTAAGTCAGCTAGATAACAATAGAAGCACACATCCACATACATGATTCATTCAAAAAAATGTTTATAGAGAAACAATACAGTTAACGAATTAAAGTTAAAAAAATCTTAATTTACCATATTCACAATTTGATTTCACAGCTGACAGCAATGGATAAATCAATGGTGACGGCTCCATATCAGATCCTATCTTTACCAGTTCGCGTTGCAAAATCACAAGCTGGTCAACCGTGAAAAAGTTAAGATGGTAATATTCGGCCCGTTTTCGGTTGATATATTCAAGCCACTCCTCCAAGCATTTCTCCATAAAACTTGCAACATCAGGGATTATGTTTTCCAATCCCTTCGATTTTGTTTTTCCGCCCTTGTAAAATAAAAGCATGGACACATTCAACATTTGCCGCAATAGTGTGTTTCGTAAAACAAAAACGTATATAGGACAACAATAATTTTTTTATTTATAGAACGACACTTTGTAAGAAACTTACTTTTAACTTTTGCACATCATCTCCTTCACCAAATGATATAATCGCACATACTGGTCGTTTTGTGTTGCACATGAATTGTGCTTTCCAAGTATTGAACAATACACAACCTGACTGGCACAATTTTTTGAAAACGTTTCCAAGCCTTGTAATGCTGTCAAAAACCTAAATGTAAATAGCATATACACGCGTCTTAAGTTGGTAACGAAAGTATCGAAATTATAATTATAATAATTGTAAATACTTGAAGACAACCGAATGGCGCTTATTCTGTACTAAGACTAATAAATTTAGACACAAACACGTGCACGTGAATATGCAATTGTATCTCCCGGGTTCGATCCCAAGACGCTTATCGAAGTTTTGGTGTGTTTTTCTCCACTGTACATGTACTGCATAGACTGTACATGTATATGACCTTACCTGAATCATATCTGTTTCGAAAGAAATATCTCATTTGTTTTAATTTTAAATTGATGCGGTATGGGCTTGACACAAAACTAACAAAACTAACAAAAAGATTGAAAATGTGTTAAACGATAAAATAGATTTACAATTGTGCAAATTGCATTCTAAATGATGAAGGAAAAGAAAATTGTAAGCCAGGTTATACTGCATTAAAAGGTTTGATAGACGAACATGTATACGTCAAACCTATTGATATTAACATTGTTTGTATAGTGAAGGAGTTAAATTAAATATGGTATCAAAAAGTACCTAATGCGAATATTGGTATCATTTAAACTCACCAAAGTAAACATTTCAACATCTACTTCAGAACATTTTTTATCCTGGACATTTTTGCCAGCAACTCACATCACGCGACTCTGAAGATCTTGTAACTGTTGGAGAGTGTAATTTCTTGTTTTCCTTCCTCCTTCGTTTTCAGGAACAGTAAGTTTAATGACCTCTCGTGCCATCTATATGTAATAAAAACCAATTCCTACCTTTATATGTTATTTTGTTTTGGTAAGTTTCAGAATTAAAACTGTCCGAAATACAATAATACCTTTATCACGTAGGACTCTTGTGTGGAAGACAGACTGACAAAATCAAATGTAATCAAAATTCTTACAATTGTTTGTGTGTTGTATTCTAGTCCGATGTTACCGACAGAGTAAATACCGTCACTGTTAATGGCTTCTGCTTGCATAAGCGAAGTAACCTCTACAGAACCATGCGCTTTTTTTATTTCTTGTAGCCATGATAGTTCGTAGTTTGTGTCTTCCTGTATTTTAAAAAAAGTTTACTTCTAAGTGGACCGTATATGATAATAACACTCTATATCTGACACATATTAAAAACAGATACAGTATAATGCACTTTCATTACGTCAGAAGGAGAATCTTTTTTTGAAAACATGGTTTCTGAGGAATGGCTCAAGGTATTTCATTCAAATATTAAAACAGTATTCCGTTTATAAAAAATATCTAAATGCCGATTTGGATTGTAACAGTTAATGTTTAGACAAATTTTAAATAGAAGTAAGATGCTCTCTTACTATAAATTGTATTGCATTTGACGGCAATTATTACACATACAAAGTCAAGCGCGCTGTCTTTGAAGAGTTTTCATCTAGCAAAAAGCGCGATATTAAGGACCATAACTATCGATTTCTTTAACTTCTATTGATTACCCAGCAAATTTACTTGTAAACGGTTGGCATCGTTGTACTCCAAACAACGTTGAGTTTTGATTCCATTTTACTATAAGATTAATAATTGTTGCATTTAAGACTCAGAGGGCATGCTAGAATCGCACAATTATCATGATCAATTACCAGGACAATCATTCTTCACTCCTGATTGTCAAAAGTGTATATAGTTAAAACATATGTGTATCAAGTGCGACTTGTTTAAGCGTAACCCACTAACTATTTTGAATAAGACTATATTGATCCATTCGAAATCAAATGAAGTTTACTTACCAATTGCTGTGGTAAATGAGGATTGGATTCCAGCTCTTTCCAAACCACGTTGCATTTTTCAAGCAATGTATTATAATCACATTCTTCATTACAATCAAATATTAACGGCGAATATCCTAGAACAGCCGAGTGCAGACACTGAACTTTTTTTATATTCATGGGCTCATCTCCTGCGGACATCATTGCCAGGTCAACGAAAACCTTTAACTCCTTTTGACCAGCTAAAAAAAAATATACATAATAATGCGCGCATGTTTTTGTTTTTTATTAATATAAATACACAGGGATCTAAAACTTTTAAAATCTTACCAAATTTTCTATTAATTGATATATAAAATAAGAAACATACATGTTTTCATTGTGTCCTTTAGCCACTGCACAACATTGGTGCTCTTTAGAAAAGCCTCTAAGCAGCCCAACTTTTCCTTTGATATATCGTTCAGGATGCGGAAGGTGTCTATCAAATTTTCATTGAAGTCAGCCATCTTGAACTGTTTGTCCATGCGCTAAATTCAAACAAATCATAAATTGTATACCAGTGCATGCAGTATATTCAATGTCAGTGTTCATAAAATTACTGATGCACGATGAACCCGCGATAGAATAACAAACCCGTAAAGTTTAGACAAACAGGAAATTACTTCACTAATTGCTATACTATGATTTGGCTAGAAGCGGTTAGTGTTGTCTTAAAAAAAGGGCATATAAAGCAATTCCCAAACGCAGCAACAAATAAAGAGAAAATAAATTTTAAATACAACAATACAACGATGAAAATAAATGAACCTGGGTTTAGCGTATAACGGTAAAAATGCAAAGGAATGGGGGTATATATATCATGTTATAAAGCTCCGAACATCACATATTGCCTAAATATATACACAAACTTAAGAGCCAAATAAGTTATTTAATCAAGTATTATTACAATTTTACTACTTAATTTTGTTTTAATTGAACCAAACTATAATTGCATTAAAAGAAACAAGCATCAAGTGCATAATGTTTTTGATAAAAAAGCTAATTTAGATACTTTGTATGATATTTGAATATTCAGTTCATGGTCATAGTCAATATTAAGATAAACACTTTATGTTGGTTGTTAAATTCCACATTATATAACGTTGGTTTAGATATAGGAAACTTATTTAACATTATTCATTTTTAACAAAAGATATTTATTAAAATTTCATAACGTGTAAGAAACGTTGCACACATTGCAAAATGTAAATTAAAACAATTGTCATAAATAAAATTAAAAACACAACAGAACACATACATTATATTCCAACAAGCAAATCGATACCTATGTCTAGGAAAAGGTACAAATTATTGGTTGTTGATGAATACACATCAATCGATATCAGAACAATTAATAGCGTTTGTAAACATTGCCATGACTAATTTGAAAACTAATTTTATTTCGTTAACACCTATTTATATGAGCTAAAATGCATCGAAAGCCTAAGGCCTTTTGAAACGCTCTCGAGTCCGTTTTCTGTGTAGAACCCGTGACCTTTCGATCGCAAGGCAGACGCCATATTTATTACGCCGCGGCGACCTTTTATTTCCTTTTTAGTATTTAACATACGCTGTGAAACTCTATAGCATGTTGCGGCGAGTACAATTTTGCTTTCAAATGTTCGGTTTCGAGTTTTTGGAAAGTGAATAGATTTATTCCACATTTTTTTCTAATAATAATTATGATTATTAAAGAAAATGGCAAATAGTATGTATATATTTGTCCATAAATAAATATTTTTTACACTTTTAAAAGAAAAACAAAACTGTGAAAACGTACCGTTAATGAAATGAGGACGATTTCACACAGTGGCGCAAACGACAACGCCCACTTGCCATAACTACCAAGTATTAAATTGTTCCCCAACCACTATGGAAGTGATGAACCAAAATCAATTTTGTGTTTACCTAATTAATACACGCGCAATACAACGGCTGACGTAGTTAATTTAAAACACAAACAATTAAAAGCTACTTTGAATGAAAAGTTGTAGCAAACACTTAAACGCAAAGATAGTTTTGGTAAATGACACGTATTCACTCTAATACGACAGATAAAAAAAGAACACGCTTGCTGTTCTATACAAAACAAGAACTCGAAAAACATATTGCAGTGACAAGTATATCATTGATATACCTAAATATGCGTTTTTAAGATATGCAATACGTAAGTAGTGTAGATAACAAAAAACAAGATATAAAGACTCGTTTCCATGAGGATATTCTGTTTTGGAACATGCAAATCTAAGAAAACAGAACATTGAAAAAGTGAATACTGCAGAAACTAGAATGCTGTTTGTGTTAGGCTGCATATCGTTTACAATTCATATACAGTTATATTACCAAGAATTTAATTCTGTAAATAAATACCCCTGCAATATTATGCATTGCTCCAAAGTCGCCTTTGAGTTGAAGCTGTTGTTGTATTTTTAATAACATCTTCGCGCCAGCAACACATGACCGTAGCTGCCTATACAGCTCCAATTGTTTTAGTCGCGTTTTTGCTACTCTTTCACACACCTTCAATGCTTGGATTTCTTGTAAAACCCTCTGATTGTCGAGGGAAGAAAATATGTTCTCAAATTCTTCAAAATACATGTCGCCGATTGCAAGATCTTCTCCATATTTAGTCCATCTGGATGTACACAAAACGTAAAATAAATATTTAAACAAAAAAGTCTAAAATACAAATCACCCGCAGTTGAGCTAAAGTGCAATTTGTTCAATCGGCTATACCGTTTTGATATTTGGTGTAAATATTGGAAAACTATAACTCTTAATAACATATGGTTGAGCATGTCAACTAACAAGGGTACACAACCGTTTTTCAACAGGAGTCCAAATTGTGGTAACAATAAATTCGAATGATGTGCATAACTGTCCATCATTTGCACACATCTCCCACCACATCTTTTCAAAAACAAAACTTTTCTCCAAATTTGCCATCCTTGGTAAAATATCAATCACAACGTCTGGTAGATTGAATGCTTTTATACGAGTACCATGGTAGTCACTTGTGTTAGTAACATGAACTGTCTCCACGTATCGGTTCAGAGGCTGTTCTTCGCGCGGTGTCACGTCCCTTAAAACCGTATCGAGTTCTGCTGTATTTACTGCAATAAAATACCTTTTTTATGAAAACAAGCATTTGGAAAATCCCAAGTGATTCAGCAATAGTGCACCAAACGTTACTGTATTCTGAGTTATACGTACTTATACTTTTACTTTTTACCTTGTAAATTATGTATGGGGCGTTAATTAACTAAACTGATTACCGATAATTTTTAGACCGTTGACATATTATATCGCTGTTGCAAATATTTGTTCAAATGTTAAACAATTGTTATAATGAATTAATTGATAAAATATCTGCGCTTATCATATTTACCATTTTTAATTCCTGTACAATGACTTACGAACATGGTCATAAGTCTTGCTTGTTGTTCAAATGCCTCGAACTCCGAAATGCGGATTTTCAATGTTTTTGCGACAATATCTTTTATGAATTTATCGCTCGGTAGCAGCAAATTCATTATTTCAGAAAAGACCGCTGCATGATTGTTTATTTTTTTCAGCATCCGAATTTCCACATGTCCTTTCACAAGCGACTCCCAGTGGCTGTTGCAAGTCTGTACAATAGTGTCAAGGTAATGAATGCAGTCCGCGTGTAAAAGTTGATTGTCACTTCCTTCACCTTTAACCAAAACAATAGGTTCAAGTTATACGATTTATACTAATATGTTAACGGAAACTGTCGTTCAGTGTAGAAACACATAGTCTTTAAATGTTTTTGCTGAATGGGGCCAGATTGGGGCATAATGCCGATGCGATTCGTATCATTGACCATTGGCATAGATGCCTTATAAATATGATTTTTTTTTTAATAACTTCATAAAGTCGGAAAGCATTTGTAAGATAAAGTTGTCATGCTATGACCATGGAGTATCATGGCCCTGGACGTTAGTCATTGAAGATTTGTTATGGTTACGAAATGTTTGGTCACTAGCGTTGTGTCACATATGTAAACGGATGCATTGCTTACATCGTTTTTCCATTTTACGCTCTACTGATCATGTGCAGTTGACTGGCACGGTATAGGTAAATTTAACAACCGGTTAGACAATCTCTCAGCTATCATAAGCGTCACTTATACTCTTTTTACGTACAAATTACTTTTGATTGGCTTAGCAGGAGCACACGGGCATTTGACGTTGTCCATTTTATATCAGTAACCGTAAAATGGCGGTATCAGAAAGAAGCCGTAACTAATTCTTAAACTACAAAATATTATTTAGAACGGATATACATACAAATTTACAATAACGCGGTGGGACAGCTTATAAATGTTTTGTGATTTAATAGTTTTTTTTGATATATATGCAATCAATTTCCGCAATATAGCGTACCCTCAGTGTATGACTTTGTCTTTATATGTCGTGTTTATGCTTATAATTTATTCAACTGATGCTGACATTTACCGAACATGTTTAGTAATAAAACAAGTAAAATAAACAAAACATGAAGTGATGTCGATAAACTCATGTTTGCTGTTACTCTACATCTGCTTCTACGTTTACTTACGTGTTTTTAACAAAAAAAATGCAGATTAAAAAAATATATGTCCTTCGAACGAATACATGAGGAGGTTATGTAATGTGCATCTACATTTGTCTGAGTGTAAGTTTATAGCAAATCGTTAAAATGTAATATGCTTACCTTTGTTTCGAAGAAACAACTGCACGGGGGGCCAGTTCAGAGCCATATTCAAAATTTCTTCCGATTGCTGGTCCTGATTATTACAACTCTCTACAGATTTTGTCCATTGTCTTTTTAAAAGTTTGGTCATTAGTTCCCGAAGTCTTTCCTTTTCGGAAGAGCTCATCGTCTGGTAATTTACTGTGTAGCCCTCATCGATTGCCTGTTGAAAGATATACGGTTGAATAAGCCATGAAAACTGATGACGCCTTTTGTTAATATAGTTTTCAACTCACATTTGTGTTGCTTATTTCATAAAAGATTGTTGCAACCAAACATCTGAACTAAGTGACCAGCATACCACGTTTGAATAAAACAATTTAGCGTGTGCTTGTAACGGAATTTAATTATAATGCATGAAACACCTAATTTTCACTATAATTAGTTAGTGTAATAGGTTATTACTGCGGACAATCATACCCAATTAAGTCATAAAGTAACATATTATGACGGGTGTATATTGCGCACCTTAAAACCACATTCGACACATTATCCGCTTCATTCACAACAAATAATTACAAATTTCAACGATGTTCACATATATAT
>VMBQ01002373.1:0-13814 GCA_007657795.1 Dreissena rostriformis
GGCATTGTACACCATCTGTTAATAACGGAGTTATGACTCTTTGTTTTGTAGTATGTTCATCCGTCCGATTTGCACCCTGGATCCTCAAACAAAAGATATGTTGCGGGGGATATCAATTCTACGAATTTGCTTGTTCATTTTCAATTTTTGTGCATTGGAAAAAAACTGCACATTATTATTTTTTTTACCGATGTGTATAATTGAGTAAACTGTAATAGCAGTGATTTTTTAAACCTAAACGTGTAGTCATATGCATAATGTCATATGTCATTATTCTTGCAGCCAAAAAAATGCAAATAAATGGTCTTCAATCCTTATGATTCAAGATACAAAAGTGTCCTCATATGTCAATTATCTGCGTAGGAAAAACTGCACTTCAACGTGTGCACGACTGGGTTTGTGTCACATTAATTCTGGGTGACTGAATCCGCTACCTCTGTCATAGATTGTCTGACATTGATAAGGCAGTCAAATAAGCGATCAATCATGAGAGACGTTCTGCTACGTGCAAATACTGTCAAATCATTTAAGTTTTAATTGAATATCATTCTGTAGCATTAACAGAGATCTGTACTTGTTTCACGGAAATTTCAACCTGAATTTCAACTTCCATGCATACCTTAACCTGCAGATTTACAAAAGGGGGCATAATCCTGCATAACAGACGGTCACATTTATAAATCTTAGCCAGTGAATGTTCATTTAGATTCTGAAAAATATGTAATGTTTTGTTTCAACATAAGTAGAACATATATATTTATGAAGAAGATGCACACAAACAGAATTTTGTAAGGAAAAAAGGGACATAATTCTGCTAACTTGCCCCCAAAATTTATGGAACTTGATCAGTGACCTCACTCAATGACCCTGAACACATGTTTGAAGTTTCAATTGAATGCCTGCAGTAGAAGCAGTGAAATGGTAATGTTGCACGTTTACTTAACCAAAGCATTGCGAGGACTCCTTAGCTGACACCAACATTTGGGTGTGTAGGATAGCTTGGACTATGCAGTGCATATATTTAGACAGGCTAAAAAATCTACAACAAAATGATCAACTCTTGTTCGTGAATCATATGTACCCCCACCTGCCAATGCTAAATAAACAGTGATTCACTAATGAAAATCTACCCACTGATACGATATGACCCAGACTGGCAATGTCACAATGTCACAATATTTCATTCTATAAAAACACACTCTTTACTAAATCTTTTTCATCTGAGCAGGAGTTCATTTGATATAGGACCAGTCGAATTGTGTCAATTTATTAACCAAGTTTCAGAACAGCTATTGAGTGTATGGAGAAATCTGGGATAGTAAATTTAGTCACTCCTACAAGAGCTCCATTCATAACTTTGGGAGATTAATTGGTAGAGTGTAACCCTGAGCTCAGATCATTGCTGAAATTTATTTCCACTGACAAAAAATTGAAGTAATATATCAGAAAAACCTGGTAGATTATATAATGGCTTTCACGTGAAACCAAGGTCGCAACAGTTCTGTCCCAGAATACAAACAAACTGCAGACAGATAAGTTTGTCAGTTTGAATGGATTTTCGGCTTTTTAAACAGAATTTAAGTCACATCATTGTGGCCAGATAACCTACTCACACTTTTCCAAGGTTTGCAAGTATACTAAGTGCAAATTACTTATGCCAGTAACTGACAACTTCCCTACTTGAAGCAGGGGTAGGGAAAAATGGTTGAAGAAATCATTCAATGACTTATCACCAGACAACTTATATTCCCTACTTGGGAATCAAACCTATGATCCTTGAAACAGTAGTCCAGCGCTCTATCAACTGAGTTCGCTGTGGCATAGTGGATACAGTGTCTGCCTAGCGACATGGAGGTTATGGGTTCGATCCCCACTGTGGGAGCATTCATAAGATCGCCCCCAAAGGTGCCAAGTACTGGTTCTACCTTTAGGGGACATAACACAACTGTTACATTGTGGCTACCAAAAAGTACCAAAGGGGGGTAATCATATCATAAGTTTTCAAATTAAATAGTCTTAAGTTACTTCCCTTTTTTTCTCTTAAATTTAATATCCATAACATTTTTAATTTAGTTTTAAAGTTTAAATTAATGTTACAATAGGCCTCATTATATCAAAATAAAAATATATTGACAAAGGTTCAATCTTAGAAACATAATAAAACTCATTAAATAAATTAAAAATGATAAAAAGTTATGTTGTTTATAAAATGAGCAAAAATAGGCAAAACTAAATTTAAACTCCTTTTTGGTTAAATTTATAAAGTGCTTCACTCTGATGTGCAGGAAACCACTCAATAACAACATTTACATTCAAGAATCAGCATGACTGTCATTAATATTTTTTTTATTTACAACAGGGTGTTTTTTAATGGCATGACATTATTCGGTAAAAAAAGAGTTCTTCGTGCACACTGTAATTTGTAGATTTTTGATTTTTGAAAAAAGAGGAATTTGTGTCCGTCATTTTCTGATGTGTTTGTGTTTAATTCGTGAATCCGTCAACCCATGAAATCATCGAAAATTAATGTCCCAAGAAAAACTAGATTTTTTACAGTAAAAGAGGAACAAATTGTTTGATACAATAATGTCTTCATAATATTTGCACAATAGCTTGAAAATACAAATAACTTAGTACAACAAATGTTTTCTTGTGGTCTAACAGACCTTGGCTCAAGATTTAGGTCAAGGTCATTCATTTTGCCTGGTCAATTTATATCTGATAATTTATTATGTAACTGTTGCAAATAAAAACAATAAAGACACATGTAACATATAACCTGAATAAATTGCACTTGCAAGATTCACGGTGACCTTTAATTACCCGGAAATGTCTGCCAAGGTGCACAATATATGATGTTATGTCTGCCCAGTATTGTTGTTCTTTTACCTAACTTCTGCATGAAATCTCAAACAACTTCCTTACATCTTTATAAATTGATATTTTCTTTGTATCAAGAATTTGTGGTGACAGTGTGATCCAATGAGTATAGGTCAAGGTCAGTCAGATCGGGTCAGTTCATTAACACTAAACTGTTAAAAATTCTATGGCATTTTTTGTGAAGTAGGCCATTAAATATCTTTAATTTAATTGATATGAACCCCAGAACTTAAAGCTCAAGTATTTTAGTTATAACAAACAATGTGTTTGTCAGAAACACAATGCCCCCTACTGCGCCGCTTTGAAAATATATATTTTTTTCATTACCTTTGACCTTGAAGGATGACCTTGACCTTTCACCACTCAAAATGTGCAGCTTCATGAGATACACAAGCATGCCAAATATCAAGTTGCTATGATCAATATTGCAAAAGTTATGACCATTTTTCGAAACCTTAACGCAAAACCTAAACGCAAAGTGTGACGGATAGAAGGACAGACAGACGGACAGTGCGATCACTATATGCCCACCTTCGGGGGCATAAAAGAAAATTAAAATAAATTTAAAAAAAAAAGTTGTCCCGACTGGGATTTAAACCCTGGGCAATCAGGGTAAAAGGCTTGCGAAAGTTCCATGTCCCTTTTCCACTCAGAAACAAAGTTAAAAAGGCTATATGCAAACAGTATAAAACCAGAACAGCATGCGAGTGAATCGCAGTCTGTTCAGGTTTTGTGCTCTTTCCTGCTAATCAGTTTCTTATGGATGGATATGTAGCCTTTAAACATGAATCTATTAAGAAAGGTCCTTAATTTTAATTGATTTTCTAAAGGACAACAAAGGCATCAAAGTGCGTATCTGAGTGGTTAAGGGTATATTTAAGGTGAAAGTTGGATACAACAATTTATTGTTATTTTATTTTATGCTTTCAGAGAGTGGAGTGGTGGACCTACTCGTGATGTTAGGCACTGGAGACGTTTCCCGCGGGATAGATTTCACAACTTTTGGCAAAGATGGCCCCGTTTTCACGCTTCGACCCATAATGGGCGTAACCATTAGCGAACCGGTGATCAAATACATCAGTGAACCCCTAAGTGACTTTCACATAACTGCCGTTTTAAAACTACAGGCGGAAGACGCCATGCTTTTTTCTATCGAAAGCCCGAACCATTTAAAATCTTTAGGCGTGCAGTTGCAGTCAGTTACTGAAGGTGGTAAGCGTAAGACGAAGGTGATCCTATATCACACGCCGAACATACGGACACAGTCCCGGTCGCTTTTTAGTCATGTGACGATACCGGATATTCAAAACACGTGGAAAAAATTGGATATTCAGATTAAAAGGTCATCGATGAGCGTGTACTTGGATTGTGAGGAGATATCCGACAATGATTTGATGAGTGGGGGAGGCGCTCTGTCATTCGAGGATGGATCCACTCTGTATATGGGACGATCGGGTTTTACTCCTCTTAACGAATTTAAGGTATGTTTCTTGATAAAAATGAGCTGTGCTTTGGTAAAATGGGTTTTAATGCATGAGCTTAAAGTTTTGTCCCTGATAAGGCTGTGCAGTTTGCACAGGCTAATCAGGGCCGACACTTTCCGCTTTTATGGAATTTATTGGTTTAAAGAAAGTCTATTCTAAATGAAAATCCAGTGTAGGCGGAAAGTGTTGTCCCTGACTGCAGACTGCACAGGCTAATCTGGGACAACACGTTACGCATATGCATTTTACCCTGTTTGCCCAGAGAATGTTTAAAATTATTCCTCGCAACAGATTTTAAGTCTGAACTATTGCTGGGAGCCTGGGATCAGGGTTTATTTCTCAAAATGAATTTTAGGTATGGGAATGTTTTGCATCAGGGTATAGTAATTCCTTACAAATTTCTGGATGAAAACAACAAATTAAAGGTATGAAGATTGATTTGGATCAGGGTTTATCCTTCAAAATGAATTTAAGGTGTGGACAATTTTGGCATTTAAATATATACTCTTCGCATCAAATTTAAGCAGGCATCCACAAATCCTCTCATCTGGAGTAAAGTTGAAGGTTGATAGTTTTTTTCCCATTTTACGGTAAAAGAGGAATATATTGTGATATACAAATTTGTCTCTTCATAATAATATGTAAAATCTCATAATAATATGTAAAACCTTCAAAATGTGGTGGTTGCAATGTTTTTATCATTTTCGAAGGGAAGTAACTGCTTCACAGCATTAGGTTTGCAGACCCAAGCATTTTGTTGACTTGATCATTTATTATTATTATCATTATTATTATTAATATTATTGTTGTTATTATTGTTAATTGATTATTATTGTTTGTTTCAGGGAAGCCTTGCACAGTTAACTATTTACACCAAACTGGAAAGTATTCCACGAGACTCTCTGTCAAAATGCGTAAGTATTTCTTTTGATGTGATTGCATTACGAATTTATAACATATTCTCCACTGATCAGACATATTTATTTAAAAAAAAAGCTCTATGTGAATGAATTTACCATTGATTAACTGTACAAAGCAGTTTAAAGTTTGAATTTATAACTGGTATTATTACATTCCAAAAACAAATGCACCCACCTTAACCCTTTGCATGCTGGGATATTTGTCGTCTGCTAAAATGTTGTCTGCTGAATTTCTAATAATATCATTTTCTTTGATTTTTTTCAAAGAATACTATCAGAATAGCAAACAGTTTGGATCCTGATGAGACGCCACGTTCTGTGGCGTCTCATCTGGATCCAAACTGTTTGCAAAGGCCTTCAAAATCCGGTTCCAGCACTCAAAGGGTTAATTTGCATAAAAGTGTGAAACCACTAACGTATAAGTGTTTGCCCTAGAAGGGAATGTTATATGGCTATCATTAATACTGAAAAACTGTAAGTATTGCAAAAAAATCCAGACAAAGAATGTGGTAATTACAATTAATATTGAATATATTTCCATCTCACTCTATATATATAAATATTTTGACTGATTGCATTAGTTTTTATTATGCCCTCTTTTCAAAAAAGGGGATATATTGTTTTTGGCCTGTCTGTCATTCTGTCTGTCCATCATTCTGTCTTAAAACTTTAACCTTGCTCATAACTTTTACAATATTGAAGATAGCAACTTCATATTTGGCATGCATGTGTATCTCATAGAGCTGCACATTTTGAGTGGTGAAAGGTCAAGGTCATCCATCAAGGTCAACGGTAAAAAAAAAAAAGCAGCAAAAAAAAGCGGCGCATTAGGGGGCATTGTGTTTCTGACAAACACATCTCTTGTTAACCGTTAATTTAAAGGTCGCCGTGGCATAGTGGATATGGTGTCCACCTAGCGACCAGGATATCAAAGGTTTGATCCACACTGTGGGAGCCTTCTTTGGATTCTTTAGATCTTCTCCAAATACACCAAGTACTGGTAGTACCCAGGAAATTGGCTTGAAGGTGTTGCAATAATGCTTAGGCTTTGAATGCAATCAAGCTTAAATAAATATGTTTTTTAACCAGAATGAACTCGAGGCATTAGGAAAGGTGGCAGATGATGCAGACGTGTTCGCAGGATCAGGATCAGGGGACGGCTCGGATATCACAGTGGATATTGACGATAGGACTGAAGTGAGTTAAATGTTGTTGTTGTTTTTGGCTCTGAAATCACTATCGCCATTGACGAAGAACTGAATAGAGTGAAATGTTGTTGTTATTTCGGGGCATCCTATGTCCGTATTCACCAACGGATTCTTAGACTTTAAGTCTAAAATTAAGGAATATTCTTAAAACTGTAATGTACTTAACCCTTTTAGCGCTGGAACCTAATTTTAAAGGCCTTTGCAAACAGTTTAGATCCAGATAAGATGCCACAGAACGTGGCGTCTCATCAGGATCCAAACTGTTTGCTATTCTGATAGTATTCTTTGAAAAAAAATCGAAGAAAATGCTAATTTTAGAAATTCAGCAGACAACATTTTAGCAGACGACAAATTTCCCAGCATGCAAAGGGTTAAACTACTTGAAAGTACAGTCTGGCAAGGAACACTGCTCTTGCAATAACTGTAAGAAAGATTAAGGTGTCAACGCACTATTTCATGAAGTTGGAATGGGACATCCATCTTTGAAGAAACTTAAGAAAGTTATTTCACCAATGCATGATATGCAGTTTTACCTAATACACTTATCTTTTTTTTCATAACTATAAGAATAATAGAGACTTGCATATATAATTGCATTATTTAAATTGATTTTGCTAAAAAAACTGGATCTTTAATTGGATTTTTAAAAAAAAAATTATTAATGAAACCGTGTCCATGCATGCACAGTTTAAAAATACAGTTAAAGTGATCAAAAATATAATCAGTGTTAATGAAAAAAGTCATGGAAAAGTATAACACTAAAAGTATAGACAGAATATTTCAAAAATACATTCAGAAACTACAATGAACTATTTAGTTTTGAGAAAATCACCAAAATGATGTCCAAGTTTGTTGTCTTATTAAAATTGTAATGCAGTGTTATATTGTCTCTTTCAATGAATCATCTTCATTTCAAGGCGTTGCCAAAGCCCGGCTTGAAGGGAGAGCGCGGAGAGACCGGGCCCAAGGGAGAGAAGGGTGACCAGGGACTGCCCGGCATTCCTTCCCCGCCTCACCCCCCGCCGGACCCGAGCATTCTGATGGGGAAGATGGGGGATAAAGGGGAAAGAGGGGACATGGGGATCCCGGGTCAGCCGGGCAAGGACGGGACCAAAGGGGACCGGGGAGATGTGGGCATTCCTGGGCCGCAAGGACCTCAAGGAGTACAGGTGAGCTTTTGAGCTTTTGGTAATCAAGTTTATGACAGAAAGTGTCGTCCCTGATTAGCCTGTGCGGAGTGCACAGGCTAATCTCGGGTGACTCTTTATGCACATGCATTAACGGGACAGGGGAGATGTTGGCATTTCTGGATCTCAGGAAAAGTCGCAGTCCACTTTTATGGGTTTTGTTTTGTCAAAAGGAAGTCTTTTCGAGAAAATCCAGTTTAAGGCGGAAAACGTCGTCCCTGATTAGCCTTTTGCGGACTGCACAGGCTAATCTGGAGTGACACTTTACGCACATGCATTTAGAGGACAGGGGAGATGTTGGCATTTCTGGACCTCAGGGACCGCAAGGAACACAGGTAAGCTTTTGTGCTGATATTATTTTTCCTTATTTGAGCCTCACTCAGGGAAAATCGCAGTCCGCGCAGGCTTATCAGGGACAAGACTTTCCCCTTTTATGTTGTTTTTATGTCCCCTTTTTAAAAAAAAAGGGATATATTGTTTTTGGCCTGTCTGTCATTCTGTCTGTCCGTCATTCTGTCTGTCTTAAAACTTTAACTTTGCTCATAACTTTTGCAATATTAAAGATAGCAACTTCATATTTGGCATGCATGTGTATCTCATGGAGCTGCACATTTTGAGTGGTGAAAGGTCAAGGTCATCCTTCAAGGTAATTTTTTTTATAAAAAATTCAAAGCGGCGCATTAGGGGGCATTGTGTTTCTTGCAAACACATCTCTTGTTTATGTTAAAAGGAAGTCGCTTAGCCAAAATCCAATTTTAGGCGGAAAGTGTTGTTCCTGATTAGCCTGTGCGGACTGCACTGGCTAATCTGCGGCGACACTTTGTACTTTGCACACAGGCATGAAGGGGACAGGGGAGATGTGGGCATTTCTTGGTCTCAGGGACCTCAGGGGATACATGTGAGTCTGTGTGCTGAGATTTGTATGCCCCCAGTAGGTTGGCATATAGCAGTCGCACTGTCCGTCCGTCTGTTTGTCTGTCTATCCATCCGCCATTTTCAAGACTTTTTTACGAAACGCTTTTAGATATTGACCTGATATATGTTTTGTGACTCTACCTACATGACTTACAGATGACTTTTTCCAAAATGCTTTCATATACTGTCCAAGGCCCGTAACATTGTCAAATATAAACAGACCAAAGCTTCGTCATGATGTTTTCAATTGGGATATAGCTGCTGTGTGGCTTCAAAGTGAAAAAGGGGGGGATTGTGTTTCACAAACAAAGCTTTTGTTTAACATTGCAATGTGCGAGCATTGGGCACTGTTCAGATGTAGGGCAAAAATGAAAATAAATTTTGGTTAACAATAAACCTTCATTTTTATTAGTTTAAATCTTCTGAATAACGTACTTCTTTTTGCTTGCTAGGTTCTCAGCTGAATTTTAACAAACAATATTTAAATTTAAATAAATATTGTCCACAAATAACAACAAAATGAAACATGCATAGATATACCAAGTCTTGTCCAAATTGGTGTTACCTGTCAATGATTCAAAAGATAGATAGCACAAAAATACTGACACTATTGGAATATCAAAGTGAACCAGTTCCCTGGTCCACAGAAAAGACTGGTTATGATGCAATTCATTATCAGACCAAAAACGCCTGTATTATCAAATCCTTAGGCATACATTGTGAAAACAAACTGTTATGATGTTTGTCAGTCTGTCGGTCAGCACCCATAAGTTGACCACTTTCCGGTTCCAGACCAACAGTTTTCATGTGGTCATCACTTGTTCATAAAAAAAGTTTATGGGCAATTTAGCTAGGCAAAAGTTAGCTTATTTGTAAAATACTGTTCTGGAATTGTTGAGTTATTCTCCTTTGAAAATTCCTAGTTATTCTCCTTGAGAATTGTAGAGTTATTCTACTAGGGAATTGTTAAGTAATTTCCCTTTTGGAATTCTTGAGTTATCCCCCCTCTGGGAATTGTTGAGTTATTCCTCCTTGGGAATTGTTGAGTTATTTCCTTTTTCACATTTTTTGCAGGGACATCCGGGTCTTGCAGTTGTTGGACAGAAAGGCGAACCCGGAAATCCAGGGTTGGCGGCTGAACCGCGCCCGTACGACGAGACCCCCGGACCTAAAGGAGAGCCAGGAATGGCGGGACTTCCCGGAAAGGATGGAAAAGATGGAGTTCCGGGCCGAGAGGGCCCTGTTGGACCACAGGGACAGGCGGTAATTTTTTCTGTGTTTCCAAAGTAACAGAATCATCAAAATTAAAAAAATGATTAATTCACCTGTTAAGAAATTATTGCATCGATAAAAAATGGGAGTTTACAAAGATAGTGCCAGTGTGAGACAATTAAATATCAATGTTACCTTCAATTTACACCATAGTGTAAATTTCATCTAAAAATGTCATACCTTATGAGTTGAGGTGTTTTTTTTTTTAAATATTGTAAAATAACATTAAGTTCCCCAATGCAAAGTGCCTTGGCCCCATTCATTCAGCACTAAGATAAAAAGGATCTCCTAATATGGCAACAAAACATAATTTAGCGTCTTTCTGAGAAAACTTGTCTGAATCTATGTGCGTTAAGTGTCTTTCCAGATTAGCCTATGCAGTCTTTACAGCCTAATTCTCTTCTAAAAGAAAAATTCCAGTCTAGGCGAAAAGTGTTGTGCTTGATTAGCCTGTGCAGACTTCACAGGCTAGTCTTGTACGACACTTAACCCACATGCACCAAGCAAAGTTTTCCCAGAACTAGACTCAATTTTTCAATTATTTAACAACATAAAGAAGTGAAACTCCAGAAGCTGCAGCAGTATTTGCATTTCTATCATACACACCTTCGTGGTCCTTTATTAATGGCAAAGAACCAATTGCCAAAACGGTACCATACGGCACAAAACGAAACAACATATACACATAGTAGAATAAAGCTGGGGTCACCGCCTTGGAACAGTCAATGCTAAGCACTGGGGGTTTAAACCGGTTATAGAGCGCTCAACCCCACACTTGGCCCACCAATATACATGATACATATAAGTGTAAATAAAATTTAACCTCATAGCATTGCAACTCAAATTAAACATTAATAAAAGGGAATTAAAACGCATTCAATTTAATTACTATATTATTACTCAATGGTAGGAAGGAGACCAAAGCAACAGAGTTACAACTTTTTGAGGCACGATGAAATGAAATAACGAACATGTATCAACTACATCCTTTCTTTATACAAAAAGATTTAAGAATATAGCATCATATAGTTAATATTTCAGATCACCATCGTGCACCTACAGGAAGAAGCAGCAATATTGGGTGTAAAAGATCCATATTACATAGCTTGGTTGTTCATGTGTCTGTTATATACTAAAATGAAAAACTTGGTTGTTCATGTGATTGTAATATACTAAAATGAAAAGCCACAATTTCAGGGTCAAGGCATTAAAGGAGAGCCGGGGAGAGACGGAATACCAGGATTGATTGGCTCCCAGGGACCACCAGGCCCCCCTGGACCACCAGGACCAGCACATATTGGACCCATAGGGCTTATGACAGACGACGACCTTATTGAGGGGTCAGGAGAGGTCAGGCCTGGGGTTGGGGGGGTCCGAGGTGACAAGGGTGATCGCGGTGAGCCCGGGCCCCGGGGTCCCCCAGGGATAGAGGGCCCTGCAGGAGTACCGGGCGTGGCTGGGGCCAGAGGGCCGCAGGGTGAGACTGGACCGCAGGGACCGGCTGGTAAGTATACGAGATTCGTTCTGGGAAAATGAGGCTTATTGCTTTTGCGTCAAGTGTCATCCCAGATTAGCCTGTTTACCTAAACTGGATTTTTGCTAAGAAGATAAGTCCTTTAAACAAAAAATACTATAGAAGCAAAAAATGTTGCCCCTGATAAGCTGGTGAGGACTGCACAGGCTAATCAGGGATGGTATTTTACAACATGCATTAAGCCCAGTTTTCCCATAATGTGACTCATATGTAGTTTGTGGGTGTTTTTCTGAAATTATTATAATTATTTTCCAGTTGATGTCGTTGAACTAAGTAGTATTGATAATGTATATTTCACGTAAAATTGTCATTTAAAGCTTTTAATATTGTAAAAAAAATGTTTTCGCACCCACGCCCCCCCCTTTGTTGTTAAAACAGACAGAATATTCAAGAAATTTCGCCAGGGCCCTGTCTTATCATAGGTTTTCGATATAAATTAAGTAAAGAGAAAATTAAGTACAAAGTAAATTGAGTACAAACTAAATTGACTACAAACTGAGTACAAAGTATATTTAAATGAGATAACTACATTTCAGTCCTATGTAGAAAGTTAAACAATGTGTTTCCATGGTTACAGGAGCCCCGGGGTTGTTCGAAGGTGATCCAGAAGATCTGAGGGGTGACCCAGGGACACCGGGCTTGCAGGGACCTGAAGGCAAACCAGTAAGTACGGGTACTGTAAGATGCATCTCAACTGTTCTTGAAGAGGAACACAGGATTATAGGTTTAAAGCCTCATTCCCTGAATATTTGAGCCCTTTTCTAGAATAATGGGATTAATGCATGTGTCTGCTTAAAAGAGTTGTCCCACATAAGCCTGTGCAGTCTGAACTTAACTGGATTTTTCTTAAGAACTTCTTTTAAACAAAAAAATCCATAAAAGCGGAAAGTGTTGTCCCTTATTAGTCTGTGCAGACTGCATCATCTTATCTAAGATAACACTTTACCCACATGCATTAAGCCCTGTTTTCCCAGAACGAGGCTCATTTATGAAAATACACTAAGGGAAAATTGTTACTTGTAGCCCTCTTACCAGAAGAAAAAAACAACAAAAAAACAACAACAAATGCATAGAAAACAGCCAAATAATAACAATTTGGTAATTATAAATCATAAAGTTTCTATTAATCAAATTATTTTCGGTGGACAGGGTCTTAAAGAATGTTGGTAGACATGAGGCTGTTTATATGACTTCCAACTTCCTGAGCTTGAATTTCCTTTTTTATTTAATTATTTTACTCTAAAATTATTTAGCCAATGAAAATCAAGGCTGAAATGTTACGAGCATTCTCATAGGTCAATATTTTGTGTGTAGACTTACTCTAGCATAGAGAAATTTATATACAAAAAGAAGAATTAGTGCTTTTTATGCCCCCGAAGGTGGGTATATAGTGATCGCACTGTCCGTCTGTCTGTCCGTCCATCCGTCTGAAATTCAGTCACAATTGCGTTTAGGTTTTGCGTTTGATGGACTTTTTTTTGCATTATTGATCATAGCAACTTGATATTTGGCATGCATGTGTATCTCATGGAGCTGCACATTTTGAGTGGTGAAAGGTCAAGGTCATCTTTCAAGGTNAATCAAATCTGCGCAGTAGGGGGCATTGTGTTTCTGACAAACACATCTCTTGTTTTTTAGCTCACCTGAGCACAAAGTGCTTATGGTGAGCTATTGTGATCGCCTTTTGTCCGTCGTGCGTCATCCGTCGTGCGTTGTGCGCCGTCAACATTTACCTTTTTAACACTCTAGAGGCCACATTTATTGTCCAATCTTCATGAAACTTGGTCAAAACATGTGTCCTAATAATATCTTGGACGAGTTAAAAAATGATTTCGGTTGGATGGAAAACATGGCCGCCAGGGGGCGGGGCAGTTTTCCTAATATGGCTATAGTAAAACCTTGTTAACACTCTAGAAGTCACATTTTTAGTCCATTCTTCATGCAACTTAATCAGAACTTGTGTCCCAATGATATCTTGGACGCGTTCGAAAATGGTTCCAGTTGAATGAAAAACATGGCCGCCAGGGGGTGGGGCAGTTTTTCTTATATGGCTTTACTGTATAGTAAAACCTTGTTAACACTAGAAGTCACATTTATTGTCCAATCTTCTTAGTCAGAACATTTGTTCTAACGATATCTCGGATGAATTTGAAAATTGTTCTGGTCTGTTGAAAAACATGGCTGCCAGGGGGCGGTGCAGTTTTCCTTATATGGCTATATTGTAAAACGTTGTTAACACATTAGAAGTCACATTTATTTCCAATCTTCATTAAACTTAGTCAGAACATTAGTTCAAAGGATATCTTGGATGAGTTCGAATATGGTTCTAGTTGGTTGAAAAACATTGCCGCCAGGGGGCGTGGCAGTTTTCCTTATATGGCTATAGTAAAACCTTGTTAACACTCAAGAAGTCA
>VMBQ01002373.1:19244-29942 GCA_007657795.1 Dreissena rostriformis
GATTTTTTTTTTTTTTTAATATTTTAAACCAATATCAAACTGGTAAGGTTCTTTAGAGTGATACATTAATGAGAAAAAGTTATTTTGTTCTTAGATTTTCTTGCATCATACCTATATATATATTTGCATGTTTTAGCGCAATTATTTTATAAGATTGTTTTTAATGTTATGGAGGCTTAATATTATCCTATTGCTATTTGTTGGTGTGGTTTTTTTGTAAACCAATCACAAACTGGTGAGGTTCTTGGATTTTCTTGCATTGTGACTATATACATGAAACAATTTCCAAGTTTAAGCCCAATTTATTATAAGATTATTTTTTTATGTTTTGGAAGCCGAATATCCTATTGAAAGTGTTGTTTTTTTAATCAATCACTAACTGTTAAGGTTCTTTGATTTTCTTGTATTGTTACTATATACATGAAACAATTTCTAAGTTTTAGCACAATTTTTTTATAAAATGGTTTTTAAGGTATGGGGGCTTTATATCCTTTTGCAAGTTGTTCTGAGTTGCGTTCTGGGAAAAATGGGCTTAATGCATTTGCATAAAGTGTCGTCCCAGATTAGCCAGGGAGGACACTTTCCTCTTTTATGGAATTTTGTGTTTAAGGAAAATCTCTTGAAATGAAAATCCAGTCTAAGCCTAAATGGTCGTCCCTGATTAGCTGTGCAGACAGCAAAGGCTAATCTGGGACAACACTTTACTTATATGCATGAAGCCCAGTTTTTTTCAGAACGCAGCTCAACGTTATGAAGCCTTAATATCCTATTGCAAGTTGTTGTTGTTTTACAGGGCCCTAAAGGTGACAAGGGGGATTTGGGACCCGTTGGCCCCATGGGACCCCCTGGTCCAGCAGGACCTGGAACTCTTGTATCTGGGGGAACGGTAGTCGCGGTAACAAGGCTTTTCTATATCCAACCGTCTTTATTTCTTATTTTCACCGGATTTGCTTATATGTTTGAGGATAATCTATTTTAATTATCTTTATTTGTTTGTATCCGCAGGAACATAAACTGTCATTCAAACAGTGCTATTTTATATCCAACAGTTTTTTACCTTCTCACCAGACTTGATATAACTTTTTCCGGACCCTGAGTTATGGGCTGGAAACATTATATTAAAAAATCAATTTAAAAGCAATTCAATTTGATCAATGTAAATTATGTACACATTTTTCTGAATCTTTTATTGTCCTTTTTAGCAGTTCACACTTGTGTTCAATAATATTTCTTTAGTCTTCAACAATTTATATATTTTGAAGATTTCTTATTAACTAGATGGATCATTATAAAAATAAAATAAAGTTGCGCTTGTTGCCTATTGTTTAAAAGGTGACATGTTCATCTTGCTTGCAGAGTTATTCCCAGTTAAATCTGTAATTCACACAAGAGTTGTTTCCCCTTTAAATCTTAAATTCACACAAGAGTTCTTTCCCTTTTAAATCTTTAATTCACACAAGAAGAGTTCTTTCTCTTTTAAATCTTAAATTCACTCAAGAGTTGTTTTTCTTTTAAAATCTTTAATTCACGCAAGAGTTCTTTCCCATATAATTTTTTTATTCACACTAGAGTTATTTCCCTTTTAAATCTTAAGTTCATGCAGGAGTTGATTCCCTTTTTAAATCTTTAATTCACACAAGAGTTGCTTCTCCTTTTTTTGTAGGGCGAGCCCGGACAACCCGGACTTATGGGACCTGCAGGACCTCCTGGACCAGTGGGACCAACTGGAATACAAGGCGAAATCGGATACCCGGGCTTCCCGGTAAGATTTATAAATATTTTCCCAGTATCATGAACATTTTCAATTGTGAGCTCAACTCACAAGATGAGATTTGAGTTTCCTTTCAGCTGAGTATTGAGAATGTTGGTTAGCTCATTAACCCTTTGCATGCTGGGAAATTTGTCGTCTGCTAAAATGTCGTCTGCTGAATTTCTAAAATTAGCATTTTCTTCGATTTTTTTTCTAAGACCACTATCAGAATAGCAAACAGTTTGGATCCTGATGAGACGCCACATTCTGTGGCGTCTCATCTGGATCCAAACTGTTTGCAAAGGCCTTCAAAATCTGGTTCCAGCGCTCAAAGGGTTAACAATCTCAAATATCAGCTAGAATATTATGCACATATTCCTCCTCAAACTCGGGAGTTGAGTCAGACATAAAACAAACAAAAAAACCTTCTGTGAACACCAAATTAAGCATAATGGTAAAACTCATCTCAAATTTTAAGAAAAACTCAAAGCTGAGTCAGAATATTGTTTGTGATAATAGGCTGTGTCTTGCTGTCCTTTTCTTTTAAAAGCAACAAAATGAAACTTTCGGTCCCTGATTATGTTTTCAATTTTTTTTGGTTATTTTTCACAGAGGCATTGAAGAAATTATAAAAGAATGAAAAAGGAAAGAAATATTAGACAAATTACACACTGAACACAGACACATGAGCCATGCTCCGGGAAAACGGGGTTTAATGCGTGCGCTTAAAGTGTCGTCCAAGATTAGCCTGTTCAGTCTGCACAGGCCTAAAAGGCACGACACTTTCTGCTATTATGGTATTTTTTGTTTAAAACAAGTCTTTTCTTAGACAAATCAGTTTTAATTAGGCGGAAAGTGTCATCCCTTATTAGCCAGTGTTGTCTGCACAATCTAATCTGGGATGACTCTTTATGCACGTTCATTAAACCCCATTTTCCCAGAGTTCGACTCAAATATCATTGATATTGACTGTTGTATTATTGAGATATAAATGCTATGTGAGAGATAAAAATGCTATTTAAGAGATAAACATGCGTTTTTAAGAGATAAAAATGCTATTTTATAGATAAAAACACTATTTTAGAGATAACAATACTATTTTAGAGATAAAAATGCTTTTTAAGAGATACAAATGCTTGTTTTTTTTAAAAACAATGCTATTTTTGTGATAAAAATGCTGTATTATATATATAAATTGTTTTATAGATACAAATGCTATTTAAGAGATAAAAATGCTGTTTTAAAGATAAATATGCTGTTGAATAGATAAAAATGCTGTTTTATAAATACAAATACTATTGTAGAGATAAAAAATATATTTCAGGGTCCCAGAGGAGTTCGAGGCTTCGCAGGTCCTAAGGGTGATCGCGGAGTCGGAATTGCTGGCCGGAAAGGAGAGCCCGGAGAACCGGGTGCACCTGGATTGCCCGGGGCTGCTACTGGCGCGGGAAGCAAGGGAGATAAGGTATGACGGTGGTGATTGGTTACTCTGATTTGTTGTCGGATAATAGTGACGAGAAAAGGATGAAGCGCAAACTTTGTAAATTCATTTTTTTTTAAGACATTTGAATGACGTCATAAATGTACACGTCATAATGACTTCATGATGGCATGTATATATCCGCATATGTTCTGAATTGTTACATCATTTGTTGCATTGGTAAACTTATGAAAAAAACAAAAACAACGTACCCCTCGATCATTTAGAGGTTAAGCTAAAACATGCATATTGTTCAATTACTAAAGCCTACTTGTATGTGACTGAAGATGGGTGTTTCTTTTTCTAGGGAGACACTGGTAATGATGGAAGACCAGGACGGGATGTAAGTACGCTTGTATACTTAATCATCTCATAAGATTGTTTTAATCAATTCATCTAAGTCTAAGTCATCTACCTTGTCAAATTGTGAACAACTTTCTTATGTAAATTGGAGCAGTTCAACTTTAATTTTTCAACATGAGCAGGGGTATCTTGAAAATTACGCTTTTGGACCTTTTGTGATCTACATACAATGCAATCCAGGGCCATGGAAACTTCTGAACCTTTTGTGGCTATTATCAACAATGAAAGCCATGTCCATATTCGGGTCTATTTGACCTTGATCTACATTGACCTTTTACTTAGGGATCTAAGGGCGAAACAGGTGCTAGGGGACCACCGGGATTGCCTGGTATCCAAAGTGACGAAGGTGGAAGGGGAACTGTGGGGCCTGAGGGACCTAAGGGAGAAAGGGTAAGTTTGTGTGGTACAGAAAAACAGTTTGTTATTGATCTTGAAATTTAATATTTTATATTGACCTTGAAGTTTAATAGTTTAAATTGACCTCGAAGTTTTACATTTTATTTTGGCCTTGAAGTTTAATAGTTCATATTGACCTTGAAGTTTTATATTTTATTTTGACCTTGAAGTTTAATATTTTATATTGACCTTGAAGTTTTGTATTTTATATTGACCTTGAAGTTTTATATTTTAAATTGATCTTGAAGTTCAATTGTGTATATTGATCTTGAAGTTTTATAGTTTAAATTGACCTTGAACTTTAATATTTTCCATTGACCTAGAAGTTTTGTATTTTCCATTGACCTTGAAGTTATTTTTTCCATTTACCTTAAAGTTTTATATTTTTAATTGACCATGAAGTTTTATGTTTTCCATTGACCTTGAAGTGTTATATTTTCACACTGTATTTGAAGCAAAGTGTATTTGTGTATTTAGCTTTAAGGGTGAAACCATTGTACATGTATCTCATATAGAAATGTAGAGCAGATACATCTGTTTTGCAATCAACCCTAAATGTGTGTGTTATCAATGTGTATGACTGATTGATTATTAGCACCTTTGCACTACTTGTTTTATGAACAGTAATGATGAAATTCACTCTTTATTTTAAGAACATAAGAATATTAAATTATGAGCACTCTTTTATTACTGTAATCGTACATTGAAACACTGTTGAAAAACATACAACCGCAATCAACGACCTTTAAACATATTTTATAAACATTAGATGAAATTCACTCCTTATTTTAAGAACACTAGATTATGATCATTTTTATATTGAATGAAATTCACTTTTAAATTGTGAGCACTCTTCTTTTATTATTACTGTACAAAAAAAAAACAAANAAAAAAACAAAAAAACAAATAACAACACCACAACCAACAACCTTTGACCTCTCAGGGTCCACCTGGATACCCGGGTCAAAATGGCCTGCCCGGTCGAGACGGCTTGGGAGAGAGAGGTCCCATGGGACCACCTGGACCCCCTGGAGACACTACTGGACTGCGGGGGCCACCGGGGCCTCCCGGACCACAGGGCCTGCCCGGATCAGGATCGGGATCTGGGTCTGGCGGTGATGGAGCTGCGGTTAGTATAGTCTTTCTTCGTCTGGCCACGGGTAAAGTTTAATGTTTTGTATCCCAATGTACTGGCTGCTATCACATTGCTGCAGACCCTTATCAGCTCTAAGCAATACACATAATTATGCAGAGGAAACAGTGCATTGATCCTAAGAGAAGAATTATAAGACTGCTAATTTCAAAAAATAATTTACCCATGCTTTGTGAAAATGGGGCTTAATGCATGTGGCTTAAGTGTCGTCCAAGATTAGCCTGTGAGGACGGCACAGGCTAATCTGGGGCGACGCTTTATGCACATGCATTAAGCCCTGTTTTTCCAGAGTGAGCCTCATATATATATATCTTTGTCATACATGTATATATCGTAAAAGTATTTTAATATATGCATTCATTAAGGTCAATGTCAGTTTATACTGGGTGCTTTTCATACCCTAGTTCAGTTTGTATTTGGGTTCATTTCAGACCCCAGTACAGTTTGTTGACGAGTCAGAGCTCCAGAGGGCGGCACGCAAAATCCCCATCGGAACACTGGCCTTCGCACTGAACACGGAACAACTGTATATACGCGTTTCCCAGGGTTGGAGAAGTATCACGGTGAGCATTGCAGAGTTATTATGCTTAGAGTAAAATGTGTACCTAAGAGGGGCAGGCGGAAATAAACCTTGCTACTTCGCTGATAAATGAAATTTACATGATGGAGAAGAATAATTGTTTCGGAACAAAATTCAGCAATGTTCATAGTTTTGAAAAAAAAAAAAAATACACAATTTAGTTAACATGCAATCAAAACTTGTAGAAAAAATATCACATATATTGAGTTGACACACTAGGTTTACAAAGTCTTGTCATTATTTGATAAATCTTGAATCTTTGTCAGAAGTTGTCAGAAGTTGCATTTGAAAAAAAAACAAAGATTACTTTTTAACCCTTTGAGCGCTGGAACCGAATTTTAAAGGCCTTTGCAAACAGTTTGGATCCAGATGAGACGCCACAGAACCTGGCGTCTTATCAGGATCCAAACTGTTTGCTATTCTGATAGTATTCTTTGAAAAAAAATCGAAGAAAATGCTAATTTTAGAAATTCAGCAGACAACATTTTAGCAGAAGACAAATTTCCCAGCATTTAAAGGGTTAATGTAAAACACTAGAGATATGCATTGCTGACAAATTGTTGTAATTCTTAATGATATTTTCTTTGTAGCTTGGAAATGACTTAATTCGCTTGCTACCAGAGACACCAGTGGTAAGTTACTTCACCTTGATGTAATCTTTCCACTTTAACATAAATTACTTCCCTTTGCTATAATCTTGCAATTTATAAATAAAAATGTTTTTATTGTTCAACATTAAGTTAAATTCATATGTTCAACCACACACAAAGCATTCATCCACACACACGCACACACACACACGCACACATGCACACACAAGTAATTAAAAAAAATTGAAAGTTCAAACACAGATTTAGAGTTTTGTTTGATTCTGTATTTAGTCATTTACTCCTAACATTTACCGGTAAACAAAAGCATTTGATTTTGGAACAAACCAGTGTGAAATATCTTGTTGTAATGTTAGTTATGTTCCTATGAGTCGCGTTCTGAGAAAACTGGGCATAATGCATGTGTGTAAAGTGTCATCCCAGATTAGCCTGTGCAGTCCGCACAGGCTAATCAGGGACAACACTTTCCGCCTTAATTGGATTTTTGCTAAGAAGAGACTTCATTTAAACGAAAAATGTCATAAACGCGGAGAGTGTCGTCCCTGATTAGCCTGTGCGGATTGCACAGGCTGATCTGGGACAACATTTCACGCACATGCATTATGCCCAGTTTTCTCAGAACACGACTCATATTTAGTATTACAAGGAGTGTGGTATTGTAAACTTATTATGGAATGAACGACACTGTAAACTAGTATTTTTGTTGCAAGCATATGCTAGGCCCAAAATATTTTGTGTGATATATGTTAGATTATGTGCATTGACTAGATTTGAGCCATGCTTTAGGAAAACCGGGCTAAATGCATGCAGGTAAAGTGTTGTCCCTGATAAGCCTGTGCAGTCTGCACAGGCTAACCAGGGACAACACATCCTGCCTCAAATAGATTTTCTTTAAGAAGAGAATTTCTGTAACCAAAAAAATTGCACAAAAGTGGAAAGTGTCGTCCCTTATTATTCTGTGCAGACTGCACATGCTAATCTGGGAGGACACTTAACACACATGCATTAAGGCTGGTTTTTCCAGAGCGAGGCTCATATATATAGCCAGTTCTAGGTAAGGGATGACTACACTTCATTTCGTAAATCTTAAAAATCATTAACCAGTTATCTTGAGATAGAGCCAAGTTTATACCAGGGGAGTTTATTTCAAGAATGCACGTCTGATAATGAGATGTAAAAATCATATAAGGCTTGTCATATAACAGTGTTTATGTTTAACATGTCTTTATATCGGATGTATTTGTATAAATATTTTTATTATTTTATCGTAATTTTACAATTTTCTGTAACTTCAACTTTTCTTGACAAATCATGTGTTAACCCATGTTCTTTCAGACTACTGACAATGTCCTCCCATTAAGAAGGGCTACCCAGGGCCCGGTATATTTTGTTTTTTTGGGCACTATGTACTAGTACTTTAATCTCCAACTGTTAAAAACCAAACAAAAAACAACACAGCTATTGTTATAATCTGGAAGGGGCATGGCGTTGGTGGAAAAAGTCTGCTTTTTACAGTTGAATTGCACAGTTTTAACCATGCACTTTGTTTTTCTATGAAATTCAAGATAGAAATCAATACTTTCTAAAAATTATTTGAGCCGCATGCTGGGAAAAAAGTGCTTAACCCTTTGCATGCTGGGAAATTTGTCATCTGGTAAAATGTCGTCTGCTGAATTTCTAAAAGTAGCATTTTCTTTAAAAAATTTCCAAAGAATACTATCAGAATAGCAAACAGTTTGGATCCAGATGCGACGCCACGTTCTGTGGCGTCTCATCTGGATCCAAACTGTTTGCAAAGGCCTTTAAAATTCGGTTCCAGCGCTCAAAGGGTTAATGCAATATGCGTAATGCGTAAAATGTGTTATACCACCAGATTAGCCTATGCAGTCTGCTAAGGTTAATCAGTGAAAACACTCTGCTGTATGGAATTTTTCGTGTATAGGAAGTCTCTTCTAAACAAAAGTCCAGTCTGGACAGAAAGTATCGTCACTGATGAGCCTGTGCGGACTGCACAGGCTAATATGTGACGACACTTAACGCACATGCATTATGCCTGATTATCACATAGCACTGCTCATTGCTGTTATAGGTATTCTGTCTTCAATATCAAGGGCTGAACGGAAAACTGCAGTATCTCCTTCTTTATTTAATATGAGTTACAACAGTCTTCCGCTCACCCCTCGATATGCATCAATCAATTGCTTAACTATTTTCTTATTATAAGGTTCTGATGTTCATAAATTTTAGTATTAGCTTGCTTCATTTTATTCCAATTATTGACTTCCGAAACCATCATGAAACAAGTTATTAATTAACATAATAATGTTTTTAAAAATCTTTACTTGAATACAGTCAAATCATTTATATTAATTGGCATAAAACTATCTAGTTAAAAAAAAGACTTATTTGTGAACATGCAAATTTGTAGATTTCTGATTTTTACCCCCCAAAAAAGAGAAGAATTTGCTTAGGTCATTTTCCAATGTTTTGGTGTTTAATTCGTGGATCAGCCCACCCATGAATTCAACCTAAAATGAATGTCCAACAATAACAATGATTTTTACAGTATTATAGCTTTAGCTGCAAATAGCAAGCAATATTATTCATTTGAGAAGGGCTTGGTGGCATTATTTAAGGTGATCTGCAAAATTTAACCTAATAGTATGTTTTGTAGATGGCAATATAAGGGGTTGGGCATGAAACTATTGTATCTAATATAGAAATGTAAAGCATGAACAACATTTTCACGCTAAACCCACGTATTTTGTTGTTTGAAGGGTCAGTTCATGACAAAATATAAGTAAAAAAGGCCAAAAGGCAATTATACTCAACAAATATGTTTTTTCTTACTTCTAATGTGCAATCTTCACCCCTTGAGGTTATTTATTTCTTGGTCTTAAAATTGAAATGTATGCACTGTCTGACATTTTTAAGTCTCTGGCAGTCATTTACGCATTATTTTAATGTATCCATTGCATATATGTCTTGCTTTGTATGCAACACTTGCTTTGAAATATGCGTTAATTACACGGCATATACTCAGGTTCACAGGTTTTAAATGTGTATCATTGCATACTCAATTAAACAACTTGTTGACTGCATTATACTAAATTACATGATAGTATACAAAACAAAGCAATGAAGGCATGATGGTTAAACTTAATTTCGCTAGTACATAAATGTGATCTTGCACAAGTTTAAACAGCAGGTGCGAGAAAATGTATAGCTGATAGGGCCAGCCTTAAAAAATTGTTTGTTTGGGGTAACCAGAATGACCTAACCAATTGCCCCAACCCAAAATTTTGTGAGGTCTTAATGGAGTCAAACTTTTGCAAAGGTCACAATAAAGGAATTCTAGTGGTTATTCTAATGATACGTCCTTTAAACAATACCTGTTTCATAGATAACTTCATTTGAAACAAGAATTTTCGAATTTCAGGTCCCTGGTCCACCAACTTTGGTAATATAATGTTCTTAAAGCTATGTCCATGTCCGTCCTTGTTTTGTCCTAATTCGCAGAATTTATCGTCTTTTCTTTGATGCTTCATTTTTAGCTCACCTGAGCGATAGCTCGGGGTGAGCTATTGTGATCACTCAGCGTCCGGCGTCTGTCCGTCCGTCCGTCCGTCCGTCCGTCTGTATGTAAACAATTTGTAAACATCTTCTTCTACTAAACCATTGAGCCAATTTCAACTAAATTTCATGTTGAGCATCCCTAGGTCATGGGACAAAAGAATTGTTAAAAAAAATTTGATCACATAACCAAGATGGCCGCCATGACCATATATGGTAAAAACCTTAAAAAATCTTCTTGTCAGAAACCGCTCATCAGATTTTCAAAAAATTTCACAGGGATGACCTTTGAAGGCTCCCCTGAAAAAGTTGTTCAAAGAAATTTGATTCGTCAAAAAACATGGCCGCAGGAGCTCGTTGAACTTTGCATGTTTATTCGTTTTTGCCTATTTTGTGAAAACTTTCAAAAATCTTCCACATTTTTTGTCCGATCCTTTCCAAATTTGCACAGTGTCTTTATATCAATGAGGACACGAACCCTACAAAAAATGAGCATTATTGGTCCATGAAGTACAGAATTACCTCCCCTTGAATTGAGAAAATGGTGTTTATGCAATAAAGTCCAAATTTTTCATCCAATTCTTTCCAAACTTGTAAGGATTTAGCATGGTTCAAACAAGGGAAACAACTACGGTTTATGCATGTTCTTTTTATTACAGATTTGCCTCCCTTTAATTCATTTAAAATCTCATTTTACAGCAGAGATTCCAAATCTGACCTGTAAATGAGCCCCATATTTACTGCCAGTGCTAGGTTACCTTTTCCCATTTGATCATTCTTAAGTATTGGTCTTGT